>OY754488.1:41054653-41179964 GCA_963575735.1 Amblyjoppa fuscipennis | reverse complement strand
CGTTAAATTTAGGTTAAAAAAAAAATGCATGAGTACTATTAAATATTTCAACATCGGTCTTTTTCCACTTTCTTACTGATACTTGCGTTCTCTGCAAATTTTTTCGAATACAGTAAAAACAAATTAAGGGCGCTACGCTATTTCAAATCGAGTAGTGGAAGAAATAGCAATTTAGATTCGAAAATCTGTACACATTGCTTGAAAGCTCGCCATTTCGTGAATTTTTCGTCCGTCGAATTTTCATTAGTGCATGCGATAGGCACACTTGTACTGGTCAATAATCCTTTTCGCTTTTATTATTCTGTTTCCGATGAGTAGAACGTCTAGAATCATGTTGAGAGTTGTTTTTATTGTACTCGAAAGCATTTGCAGAGTACCTTTAAGTATCAATAAATTAATTGGAAAAAATGCCCATCTTGCAATATTTAATAGTAACTATGTATTTTTTTAATCCCCGAAAAAAAAATCCTCGTTTAGACTAGAAGACTGTCTTAAGAATATTTGGGCCAAAACGCGTTTCTCTTTGACCGCTTTACAGCGGTTTATAGCTTAACAGCGATTCAGTGTGTCTTCGTCTGCAAAGTAGCAAAATTTTATAACTCTGTTACTTTGCAGCCAAAGACAAACTGAATGGTTCGCAATATTTTCAAATCTTTTGACCATGTTGTTTTTTTTTAGTAATGCAAGTACAAAGTTACACAAGGTACCGTGTGAACGTTTCGGACATTGGTCGTCAACGACAGATCGTAGCGATTTTCTCCGCCGATTTCTGTTAGATTCGAGTAAAAAAACTTACCGCAGCGAAGAGTACCAGCATACCATCAGCCAGATTGTATCCACATTTCAAGAAGATTCATGGTTTCGTTTCTGAGATAAATTCAACAAACGAACGACTCTATCTCTGTCTAGCCATTTGCTTTGTCTACGTTTCGCACTCGCACATTGACTAACGCGGTCAGCGGAGCTTCTCGCCCGTTCCTCTCCCGCGGTTTCGGCCCAAACACTCTTAAGGGGAGTCTAAATCCCCTCTCACTCGCTCTCACAGGAACCCGATGGCGCTGTCTCTCCCGCACTCGGTCGCTCGCCGCACGGGTTTAGCCTCGCCTTAAGAGCACGTGAAACACATTCTCAGCGTGTCTCTCTCGCTCCGCCGAAAGTGCCACTGGTGCTATCTCTCTCGCACTCCATAATGCTTCACATGCTGTTAAGGTGATGTGAAACACCGCTGTCGATACCAAAAACTGTACTGCATACCTTTTTGAGGTCGCAGTCCGACGACGAAAAAGCAAATTGTCTTCCCCTGAAGAATCGGCGGATGCAGGTAAAGACAATTTTCTTTTTGCTCGGAGGTCTGCGGTCTCAAAACGGTATTCATTACAGTTTTTGGTACCAGCTGAGCACGGGGCAAGTGGGAGGGAAAGTGTGCCACCTTAAGTGATTGGACTAAGCTGATTTTATTTTATATATTGCCACGTTGCATTAGTTCATCCAATTTTAGTTGTCCTTTATTTTTCGCATATAAGGGAGGGGATTTGAAAAAAAAAAAAAAAAAAACCTGTTAGGCTCATTTGGTTAGTTCTGTCTCGCCGGTCGCTTTTATTTCGTGGAGGCCGCCGGCCATTGTTCGTGAGGGCGTTTTCGCGCTTAGTTGACTTCACTTCGAACAAGGCTTCCTTTGATTTTCCGCTTCGATCCGTTTTTCATTTTCGAACCACTGTCTCCGTTAATTAGTTTCCAGACTTCTTTTTTCGTTCGATTCTCTATGGTTAAACTGTTTTGAGTGAATTGGAGTTAGAATGGGGAGTCAGCGTTTGTTAACGTTCCTCTGCCATTCGATCTTAACTCGCGGCGTATTTAGGGAGGGGGGGGGGAGCAAAGCTCCCCCATTAAGGGGACGCTAAATACGTGTGAGTGCGAGAGATACAGAGTCAAAATTTTGAAGCCATTTTTCTTCGAAATTATAAAATGCATTTCTATCAAATGAAAAACGACTTGCGAAGAGCACTGAGGTAATCAAATATGCAGTGATTCCGCAATTCGTTTTTTAATTTATAGAATCTTTTCGGAGAAAAATGAATTGAAAATATTTCGAAGTTACGTCGATCTTTAGCCCCACTTTACGGGGAGCCTAAGCTCCTCTCTCTCTCTCTCTCGTTCTCACAGAATCGTCATGGCTTTGTCGCTCTCGCACTCAAACAACCGCTCTCGGGGTTTAGACTCCTCTTAAGAGCAAACCCACATTATGCAAAATTTATTTTATTCATCTTTGATCTCGAATCATCGATCTTCGACTACATCAGTTTCTCCATCTTTTTCGAGAATCGTCTTTCCGAGCGAACTTGACTTAATAAACTTGAAAAATATTAATAATAATAATAAAAAGAATTTTTTTTTTTTAAATCCGAGGTACGCCGAGTTAGTTAATTCTCCAAAAGATCGCTGCTTTTGCTGCTGTACTCGCTCAGCACACTCCATGCAAGGTATATTAATTAAATCAGGTTATTAATGATTTTCCCCCTTCGCACACTGCAGCTGTGCGACTCTTACATTTATCCAGATATTTATCCAATTCACTCTGTGACGTTTACGCATGTCATAGTTGTCGTGTTTTTTTTCTGTTTTTTTTTTTTTTTTCGGAGCGTATCCTGGCTCTTCCATTGCCAATCGCGTAGCGCAAATAATGCTCACGTCAGAAGCTTTGAATCGTCGTTAATTGCGACGGAGGATTTTATTAGTAAATCAACGAGTATTAAAAATTTAAACGATAAGCCGCGGAATGATGAATTAGTAATCGATTCGGTATTCCCTCTCGAGTTTCTCGATCGTCGAGAGAGCAGGATTGCATAACGCGTTGACTCACCGTACTCCGGCGGCGCGACGGGAAAACGCACAGGTTTTTTCCGAGCAGGTATTGTCCACGACGGTGTGCCAGCTCGACGGGCAATACCGAAACTTTCTTCGTCCAGATGTTAATTTGTTTCTCATTTACTCGACGAGCTTTAGTTTCTGGCCGCGCTACGCAAACAAATCAGAAACACATTGTGATTCGTGATGAAAAAACTCTCATCCTATAAGTCAAGTAAAGCTCGTTTTCTATTAAATTTTCATTAAGCTAAATTTTCTCTTAAAAGTGTGAAGTCATCGCTGAAAGGTACTTTTTAATATCGCGTGCGGAAAAAATACTGCGCATGCGTACAAACCCAATGTGGTATTTTTTGCCCGCATTAATGCAGAAAAGTGCCGTTCTGCGCACACCTCCCAAAAACGAAAACCGCGATTTTCGGGTATTTGTTAGGAAACATTATGGTAATGGCATCGGCGTAGCAAAGGGATAACAATATGATGGAAAGCGTTTACCGGGCCGCAGTACATTCGTAAACACTGAAGCGGTATAGTTTTAATGCAGACTATAGGAAGCAATAAAATTCGTCCATTCGAGACGCCTGTTCCATATTTCCAGCTGATAATACGTGTAAAATAAATAAATAAATAAATAAATAAATAAATTTTTTTTTTTTTCCACCGCTGTATCTAAATTGACTTACGACTTGGCAATCGGTGGAGCCTGCGCCGGAGATGTAGCGAGAGGAGTCGGTTCGTTCACCGATGGTAACTGCAGGTGAACGGCTATAACCGTTCACAAAATTTTCGGGATCTCTGTGATTCACCAGCATTTTCGTATGTATAGAAAGTTTCGAAGCGCGTTTATCGCGACAACGCTCGAGCCGCACGAACCTCCGGTGTTGTCCTGTCGAGATTGTTGCCGATAACGCAGATTCCTATCCGGCGATCCGCATAGGGGCCCCTAACCCGGGATAGCTCGTACGTAAGCCAGTTCGATTCGAGAGCCTTCGCGAGGCAACCGGCTAACTCTGCCAAGCTCGCTCGACCACAGTATTTTTCTGGATCACAAAAAAATATAAAATAAGAAATAAATAAAAAAAAATAAAATTCTGTGAATTTATTGTAAAAAATGTTCTGCACGAGGAACTTGAGCTTGCTCGTGGTGAAATATGGCCGAGTCAGTACCACGTGAGTGTCCGGACGCACTGCACCAACCCTCCAGGCTCCCTTTATCCTTATCACTGACGAGGATACGCTTCTTTGATCGCGGGCGCATACTCCGAGCACTCGCACACCCAGCCACCCACACGTGTCCTCCGTAACCACCGGGTAAAACAGGCCAGCGGTTTCGGAACGCGGACGAACGAGCGACAGAAAAGTCTCGTTTCTCGCGCTGTATCGCAATACGTTTTTGGTCGAATCACCGGACAATCCGGCCGCGATTTTTCAGAAGGATGATGAATGCAATGCTTTTTTTTTATTTTAATTTTATCACGATTAAATGGACGTCTTTCGAAGATATTTTATAACGCGCTCGGAGAATCCCACCGATAGTCCGACCAGCGCAGCTGGAGCCTTAGTGCTGCTGCATCATAGCATCTATATATATACACACACACACTCGGTTGTGCGTATAGATATAACAGATTCGCACTCCCTTATACATAGATATACACGCGAACAATGAACGCCGCTCGATCGGAGCTCACACGAGAACTTCTCCTGCACGTTTATTCCGTTCACCTGCGCCATCTCGCGGTAGAAACCCACGGCGAACTCGCGATTCCCGACGGTTACCCAACGAGAGTGGGATTGAGTTTTATTTCATTTTATAAAATGTGAAAACATCTTTACCGGTATGCTTTGACGGTAGAAAAGTTCACGACAACCGTTACTCTTTTGGTAAAAATTATTATCCACAGTTTTCATCCATAGTTATCCATAGTTTCGCACTCGGGCTCTAGAACCGTGCAGAATCTGTGTCGAGCTTCTGCAATGGTGATACACACCCGGAAATCATCTCGGTGTTCGACGGGTCGACGCAGTTATCCAAGCGCTCTTCGGGAGTCACTCGTTCCACTGATCAGTTGCTTTAGCTCACCTCCAGACTCTTTGGATACCGCTCGAAGAGATGTAAGCACGTAGAGATGGGGTGATACAAGACGCTTGCTCCCGAAGCGAGGCGTAAGAATCCTCGTCTTCGATCATCGCGATCCTACTCCTCAGGAGTTGAGCTGCATCACCCATCATATTTGGCTTCAATTGATGCAGCCGCGTAACACTGGTAAGATACTGTTTCGTATTTATTCGTGAGACGAACAGATATCGAAAGTCGACCCATTGTTGTGAGGGAATTGTTGGAAGGGAATGTGTCTTTAACCCAGAAGAACATTTTTTTTTTTTAAATATAAAAAAGTTTTCTCAATATTTATTTTATTTTACATAATAATCAAAGAGTCGGAAAGTTTAGCAATGAACAATTTACGATCCGGCAGATCCATTTACGTAAATACAGTCTGCAGTCATACACTGGCATACCCCGTCCACGCATTTCTGCAACAGATTGTCAATTAAATTATCAAAACAATTGTTTTCGAAAATTTTTGTCAACTTTAGTATACGTACACGTCGAGGGGCACACAGTGTACCCTCTGCAGCTGGGCCTGCATTTTGACACCACCATCCGTACATGAGGCCTTGGAAATGTGTATGGTAGCATTGCATTTGCGTGCACATGTCCGGACTGGGCTGTTATTGACATATTATTAATCCATATATTATGATTGTTGGGATCAGCAATGCTTTTGACGAAAGAGCAGTGCTATTTAAATATAAAATCAGACTCACGTCGCATGCCCAATTGTAGCCTCGTCCCTGACACTGTTTGTGAGGACCCCAAACATCGCCCGGTAACAGTCTTTGAACTGGGTCAGCTGGCGGATGGAATTCTGCTGGCTTGTCGTAGCAGTAAAAATAATTACTCCTGAAATATGCCAATCCAATGGAGGTATGTTACGTCCACTTGCCATATGTCGGTTGTTAATTGGGGTAACACAATATCTTCATATTTTACCTCAGGAGGTACGAAAGGAGCTTTAAGCTACAGGGAGACCATTCGAGATTTTTCGGACGCATCGCGCTCGTACGTGCCATCATGAATCCATTCGATTTGCCGCATTCGTCACCGGACTCCGGGTCGTGATACAGACCCAACCTTTGTTGACGAAATTCAGTTGCAGTGTTAATAACGAAGTTTCGTCTACTTGTGCCAATGTTTTACTCACACGTGGCCTAATTCGTGAGTTGCCGGTAAAATCCCGTCGAAACCACCGTTGTCACGAACTACTGCGGCGGCATAAAATTTGTTCTTCCCTGGACTGGTACATGTAGTTATGCCCGCGAACCCTTTGAAAGACAACAACTGACGAAATCAATCGCAAATCGTTAGGAGTCGTTGATAAGAAAGTTTATTAACGTGATTCTTACCGAATATCGAGTTTCCGTTACTAATCATATCGGTACTACAATGAAAATATAGATAGATTAGCGACGAATCCCTAGTAAAGAAAATCTTCAAAATAATAATTGTTACTCGGTCATGGTCACGACAATGTTATATGCTTCGTGCGGAAAGTCCTCGTGTTGATTCATATTGTACCAATATTCTTGCGTTTCGTTCCATGCCTGATCCATGTTGACCACATCTCCGTACCTGTGATTTTTCAGGAACGGAGTCGCAGTTCGATCCTTTTGATAATAAAAGAAGATTAATTGAAAATTAATCGAAGCTTTTTGGTGTTAACTATATTAATTAATTCTTAACTTACTTGTCCAATAATTATCCCAGTGATACGAATTCGTATTTTGGGATCGTTGACATGCCTGAATCGCAAATCGACGGCATTCCAAAAAGCTAACTGATATATAATCTCTTCATAGTAATCGAGATCATTTTGTCTGTGGAAAAAAAAAAAAAAAATTCTCCAATTTCTTCTTCACTCCATCGATTGACATTTTAATGATTGCACTGTTTAATTACCACAATGACACTTCACTCACGTCGTCTTCGATCCTTTGAAGTCCGTCTGGACTAACAGTGAGGGATAAATAATGTTCGCTTCCGAGTGCTTAACTTTGGAGGCATCAGTTTTGTTGTCAGATCGCAACGCTTCGCGAATCTGTTTTTCCAACCCTGAAAAAAAAAATATACGTTAAGTGTCGGCGATAAATTATATTACGTGGCAAATTATTGATCGTACGCCTTATTTTTTCTTCTTCCATCACTGATGTCGATTTGATGATCACATGACAGTGAGTATCTAACATAGTTCTACTCGCGTTATGAGCTTCACTATTTCGTCTGGAGCTCGCTTCCTCCTGAAAACGTTTCGGCAACGGACGTACAAGCAGGCCCCCGACAATTCCATTCTGAAATTGCGTAGATCAAACAATGAATATAACCTGAATTTCGAGATAACAATGGCGTTGCTCACTCACAAAGGACGGGTTTTCGCCCTTTACTTGGTTCACTACGACCGTGGAAAAATCTGTGGAACTGGTGAAAAAGCTGGATACCACTATTCCCACGATCTGACGATTGTGAAAACTGCATTAAATCAACAACCTCGGCCTGTATACACGATTTCACCGCGAACTATACCGATTCGAGTAGAAACTTACGCCCTCCCGCATCTTCTTGTATTCGATTGTTTCATCGGGTTTCGTGGAAGCGAGCCACACCGGTGTATTCATCCCCATCAATTGACCGTCCGACGGGTCTAAATAGGCATCAATATCTTTGCCGAAAGCGGTGAATTGCAGTCGCAAATTCTGATCCGACCGCCTGTACCGATTGTGCCTCAGCGGCACCACATCGTAATCCGGTACTGAAAAATTCGATCGCATCAAGTAATAAAAATCCATACGATTAACAGTTTCGAGCTTTGGCAAACACCTCACTTTTGTTGCGGGTCGTGTGAAAAAGATTGGTTATCTCGTCATCGGTCATTCGCTCGTGGATCTACAAACGAGAAAGTGTGGTTTAATTTTGTTTACTCCAAGTAAGGGCTAGGGAAGGGTAAAATTAATAATTTATGGTTATACGTTTGAACATCGCACGGACGCTGTCGTGAGCAGAACAACGACACTGAAGGTACAAATTATTCCGCACGTGTTCATAACTGAACGGCTCCAAGTAAAATAATTAAGTGCTACAACTTATTGTCCACCGTGGTACGCACAAATTTAAAGAATTGTCAGACGACACTGGCACTTTTTGAGGTAGTATTGGGGTATTATATATTTCTCCCCATTTACGGCTCTTTATCAAGTCACAATTATTTTGCTTAGGTGAAACGATTCGTGTGCGTCATAAGCCTGTGGCAGCGTATAATAATGTCAGCAAATTCCACGTCAAATAAGATTCGGTACATTAATAAGAAGTCTTAAATAGATTATAAGAATTTCGTCGATAAGGATTCGTACGTGTGATAATAATTTATTTTTCATGGTGAGATGTGGTAAAATGTAATAAATCAAACAAAAGTATCTAATTGCCCTGACATATATCAGACAAATACATTCGATATACTCATGGTGACGTTCCCTCCGTACCGTGTGAATAAATAGTACATGTCTAATTAACGAAATTGAAAAGCAAATAGTCGAAATAATATTTGACTGGTGGTTTCGACACTCGCGTGAACGGGTAAACCCCGATGAATTCATAGGTTCGCCCAGTGAAGATATTGGCGATAATAAGGTAACACAAATAATCTTTGCAGTATTCTTTCAAATATTGTATTGCGCAACCGTTGAATCGATTATTCGACATGGTTCGTTAGTTCAAACAATTGTTTCGATAATGTTTTTTTTTTTTTAGTTACGCAGACTGGCGTATGTACTTTCTTTCGGAGGTTCGGAATTCTTGTAAATAACGTGATAGTGGGGCTCCTCGTATTCGGTGATCGTAGCATCGCGCACATAATCGTTATCACCGACGGACCTTCGAGTTCTGCCCAAGTTTTGACTGTTGAAACTGCTGGGCAATGGGCCAATGGACCAGTTTTCCGATCCGATGTTACCGGACTGAGGCATAAATAAAAACAACTGAAACGTTTCCTCGTGCCTTGAAGATTCGTCGAATAACTATCGATTTAGCTTTCTCATACAGGAAGCTTTGTTTTAATTTTTTTAAGTCGAGATTTTAATGACAACGTTTTCAGAATGTTCAGATAATAGCCCAAAAAATGTCTGGATGTATGTACGTGTGTCTTAGATCCGAAAAATTGAAATTCTTATAACTTGAGAATGACTTGACCTGTCCACCTAACATTTTTAACATTAGGTGGGTGATTACCCACAATTTCCCTGTGCCCTTGTGCCTATGGAACACAGACCTTACTGTGTCGCAAGGGAGTAAGTCGACTGCGGACGCAATCGCGGGGGGGTACGGATGAAACACATATAAAAATAAAACACTTCGCATCTATTTCGTAATTGTAACAAATGTCTATGTCGCATAAAATTGAAACAGTTGAAAGTTCCCACAAAGTTTATTATAGAAAATCACTATCCGAAATTGGCATAATTCGTCATTTTGAAGCCATGTCTTACGCATTTTTCCCATTGATGACGAATCTCCCAATTATTTTACTCCTGGAGCGACATTTGATGCAGCAAACTCTCGTCGGATTTAAAATGCAAATTTTACGAAAAATTCAAAAATGAAAAAAAGGCGTAGGTATCGTAAGCTCGTCGCACGATGAGCTGTCGCACGACAGCTCGTCGTGCGACACACGTACTATATAATTTAAAGAAAAAAAAAATCAATCGCGATTACTATCGATATGGGAAAGGAAGGAAACATTTTTTATACGGCCAGTCTCAGACTCAGATTTTAACGATAGATTACTATTCCGGTAAACTTCCAGTTGTACTGAGCTCGTCCGATAACCGGCGATAGCGAACTCGGGCAAACCCTGCTGTCTAGTTTTTCGCACAGTTACAGGTCAATACAAAGCGAGAAAACAATTATAATGAAATGGTATTCGTTTAAATAGACGTTGATTTATCATAGTGTGCAGAGGACCTTTAAAAGTGTCGCATCCTTAGATGAAATCGCCTTGTTGCACGCATTTACCGTAGAGGCAGATCTGTAGCGAATTAAAAGAACATGAATTAAAATCCATTGCGCAGCCACCCAAGACTAACAGTGAAATTTCAGTGATTATTTTTTCAACCCCAATTTCGACCAATGAGAGCGCGGTATTTGACATCACGTGGTACAACTAGGTCTAAATTATATCGATAATTTTTCGAAAATTTTCCGGCTAGGTTGCTAGGCGATAAACATTAATTTTTCTGTCACTTGTAACCTATGCGAATGATTAAACGTCAAATTGCTATTCACGAGCATGGACATGAGTGAGCGAAGAAAGCGATTTGGTGATGAATCTCTAGAGAGCATCTCTAAAAAAATCAAACAGAATGTCCCGGCTAATACAGAGAAGAGCAAGAAGTCGATTTGGGCCCAATTTACTGGATTTTGTACAGAGAAAAAATATGTGCTGGATGCAACAACCTCAGATGAAACCCTCGCTGATATTTTGAAAGACTGGGCGTTCAATATGAAAAGAAATAACGGAGAAGACTACAAGGAAGCGGTGGTGAAAACGATGTGGAATCAAACAGCTAAGTTACTAAAAGATAAGTACTTCGCAGAGTTTAAAAGAGAAGTCGACCCATTTTCAAGTCCTGTCTTTCAAGAAGCTCGAAACGCTAAAAATGCTAAGAGGCGTCTTTTGCAAGCCGATCCTCAAAAGCGAATGCAGAGTGCAACTGCTCTTGAAAAAACGGATATCGATGAAATGGTGAAGATTCACGATGAAGACACACCAGACGGGCTGCAAAAGAAGTTATTCCTTATAATATCGGTGGAGTTAGCCTGGAGGGGAGGTGAGGGAGCGTCTGCAATGGTGTATCATTTTAAAGAAGAAACAGGAAATGATGGAAAGCCCACTGGAAGGATTGAATACAACCCCATTTTCACGAAAACCACACAGGGAGGCGACAAGAAGTGTGCCAGCAGCAAGTGGCTCATCATCAACGAAGAAAACCCTGCGAATTGCCCTGTACGACTGTTCGAAAAACTAATTTCCAAAAGAGGCGACAACGTGAAAACGGACAGATTGTTTTTGGCGGTGCATCCGAAGTGGCAGTGTGGAGCTGACGGGTGGTACAAAAACTCCGCTATAGGAAAAAATTTGATAGGGAAATGGACCAACGAAAGTGCAAAGAAAGCGGGACTGGACACGACACACAAAAAAATCACCAATCATTCGAATAGAGCAACTGCAGTGTCAACCCTCGCTAAAGCTGGGGTAGGAGAACAGCAAATCACCAAGATCACTGGGCATTCGAACGTAAACTCCATTAAACCGTACCTGCAATTGGACCAAGGACATCACGAACAACTGATGAAAAGAATGAGACAAAATGACCCTCCAACAATCCAAAATATTACATCAACATCCACAATCTTCGATCTGATCCCACAAAACTCCACAAATTGCGATCCTATCCCACAAAAATCCACAGATTGCGATCCTATCCCACAAAGCTCCACAAATTGCGATCCTATCCCACAAAACACCACCTACACTTACAACAATTGTATCTTTCACTGCACAAATTTACACATGAATCAGTAACTTTCATTGTGTTATATTAAATATAAAAATATTCTAGAAAGTCGAAATAAAACCTTGTCAGGAAAATGTTAAATACCACAATCTCATTGGTCGAAATTGAGGTTGAAAAAATAATCAGCCGAATACCCCTCAAGCTTAAAAATTAATCGGGTATTTCCCTCTTGTTTCCCTGCGTAGCATCGATCGAGATAAGTTTTGCTCAAAAATCCCTCGCGCTGCGCGCTCGGGATTTTTTTAAGCAAAACTTATCTCGCTCGTTGCTACGCAACGAAACAATCGGGAAATACCCGATAATTTTTAAGCTCTCGGGGTATTAGAACCGACTAACCTTTCCTTCGTCACAGACTGAGCCATCAGCCGGGCCATGATTCAGAGACGTGCAGTAGTCGCCTGTCATGGTGAGGCATTTCAGCTGCAGGCAACTTTCAGCTTCATACTAATCAAAAGTGAACAGTAAACTCAAAGTACTTCACGGAAAAAAAATCAAATATTGTCTTGAATAAAATTTCACTTAGCTATTCTATACCTTAGTAATATTTTGCGGTGGAAATTTCGGATTCCTGAAGCACGTGTTTGTACCCACGATCGCAAGGCACTGTTCATCCATGGTCAGCAATTTTCCTGGCAAAATCCGTGGCAAATCGTATGTCGTTCGTGGCCGGTCGAAAAGACAAACAGGCTCTCGGTTCCTGTTGAAGGAACAAATCAATTGCATTGTAAGACGTTTATTTTGCGAATTTATTACGCTTTACCGACGAGAAAATTTAGTTACTTGAAAAATTTGTCGAGTGCGTCCAGAGAGCATTGAGAGAAGAGTGAAACATTCTCGCTGTGTAGCGCATACGGTGCCATTATGTGTCCAGCAGCCAGTGGGCAGTTCAGTCCCTTCCCATCGTCGTGCACGGCACCGAATCTTTAACATTGTATAGTAATGTTAATATTGTATTATATTAATGCAACATTAATATTGTATTAATACCGTATTATATTAATGCAATATTAATACTATATATGTACGATACAATCTAATGATGTTTCCGTGAACTCACAAGTGAGCGATTTCGTGAACAGTACTTTCAATCCCGTCGAAACCTCCCCTGTCCAGAATTACAGCGACCGAATAAGACGCAGAAACTTCACAATGAGGATAATTGCAATGCGAACAAGCTCCTCCGACATAAGCCTGACCTGTTAAAGAGACATTTACTTATAACAATGTTTCTACAGTATTGGAACGTTTAACGCTAGAAGTTCTTATAGTGCATGTAAACACTTGATACGCCTTTTCGACGTTAATTCGTCGATATTAATGCTGTATTTTATCAATGAATATATCTGTCTGTTTACCGAGAATTCCGATCGGACAATCAGCTTTTGTTCGATCACACATGTTGTATCTGAAAAAAAATCGAATTCAATAATTTAATAGATTAAAAAAGGAATCGAAATCCGGTACTCGGATGCGATGCTTACGGTGACATGGTGACCATAATATCGGAACTATCGAACGGGAACACATATTCAATTTTTCGCCTAAATATAGTGCTCGAATCCAAAATGGTATCGGCATCTATCTTGTCCGCGGTAACTCTGCTTTGCCATATGTAGTAGAGGGCATTTGGATCCTGTGATACGATCAGCCAATTAATCGAATTAGCTACTCGCGTCAGTCCGTTTAAGTAAACTTAAACTCACCGTCTCGATGATTATTCCTGCGATGTTGAACCTAATTTTTGGGTTTTCAAGACCACGGTATCTCATATCAATGCCGTTCCAGAAAGTTATCAGATATTCCAGCAGACCATAGGTATTTGTATTGTGACGTCTGAATTAAAGTAATTCGTCAGTTTATCCACACAATTATTTTGCTTCTAGATGTAAATATTGATAGTTTTTTCTCTTACAGGTAAGTTGCATAATCGGCAACCACGAGAATCTGCGGGTACACTGTACTCGGAATATTCGTCGCGGGTTTCGATCTTGATGAATGGCTTTGTAGAAGATCTGCGTCAATCGCTGTAAACAGATGTAACCAATTATTCTTTCACCCAAGCTTAAACAATTGTTTTAAGATGGTACTCACTCACGCAGACTTGCGTATCTGGATCCTTCTGGTGCTGCAGGAGTCTTGTAGATAACGTGATAGTGGAGATCTTCGTATTCAGCGGTCGTAGCATTTTCCACGTTATCGTAATCATCGACGGATCTCTGGTGTCTACCGAGATGTTCATCGTTGAAACGTGTGGGCAACGGTCGAATGATCCACTTCATTGATCCAACGTTGCCGGACTGAGAAGTAAAAAAAAAACCATTGAAGTCTTCATTCATCTTGCCGCAAAGAATCTAATGATAACTATTAATTTTTGTAACTGCACTCACTACGAGTTTCTTTCCGTTTGCTGATCGCTTCACGATGAGCGTAGCCATCTTTTTTTTGTCTTCCAAACCCTGTCGAACTACGAACATCGGCTGCGCGGAAAATTGGAAAAAGTGATTTAAAAGTTATTAAATATGGTGATTTTAAGGCGTGATATATCTATTTCTTTTTTGCTGGACGTGCGATCCAGTACTTGATAACTTACGGCGGCAAGCTTGTCGAAACGAACGCCGTCAGGCGCTTTTTCATCGGCTTTGGCATGATACACAGGGGTATCCCTTCCAGCCAATACTGAGTCGATTTTTTGAAGCCGGAGTGAAACACTGCAACCGAAAGCATTCAATCGAATCTGGGTCACTGTTCCTTGCGCACTTCCAATATCGGCAGCTCTCTTGTTCAGTTTTGGCCACTGTATTCGCGTCACTTGGTATTCTGGTACTAAAACGGAAAACAAATAAAAAAAAGTTTAGAGTTCATTATTCATCGCGGATAATATCACTTTGAGCATAGAATGTAATTCGTACCTGCGTCCGGTTCAGTCTGAAAGATGAGCCTGACCTCTTCCGCAGTCATCTGCTCGTGCACTTTAAGATTTGCGGGTGCCGGACCAGCGGAGGCCAGCCCCAAGAGAGCCACGCACACAACCATCATTGTGGCTGTCGAGATAAATCCTACAAAAAGTGTTATATTATGGTAATTATTATTTTTTGAGTGCCTCTACTATTAAAACCGGACCACCCGTACTCACCACTCATATCTACGGGAAGATATAAGTTTCCGATTACCAGTATCACCCTCACGAATGCCCGATGAATTATAAATTGAAGAGGTCTATCCCCGGGTTTTATTTATATATCATTGCTAGTTTGTCGCAGAACGTGAACCACTTGTATTTACAGAGATAACAGCCATGAGACTATTGCTTCCGGAGAGCGACTGCTCAGTCATATTTTATTTAATTCCATCAGGTTCAGTAAACTATCTACATCTATATTTGCTCGGTAAGATACGTAAGTTATGGATAAACATCTTTGACGCCATTGTTACTTAACATTTTTGTGCGTACGCTCGTGAAAAAGTATCATTCGATTGAATGGGAAACTCACGGAGACACGTGTACAATGCTATCTTTTTGCTTGGCACGACGTTGATCCTGTGACCGAACGGCAAGGAGTTCGTCGAACCAGCTTTGCCTCTGCAAACTCGTTATCAGAGGAAATGTTTTTATCAGCTCAAGGGGCATATCAATATTATATAATAATACATTTAGTAAAGCCGTGTAATCATTTTTAAGATGACAATAACACTACAAACTCAAAAAAGTTAGATTTTGGCCTTTGGCTCGGCTCGCCTCGACCGTAGAAAGATCTATAAGGCTGATAAGGCCGATAAGGCTGCTAAAATTAGATACTATGCCGACAATCTGGCGATTGGGCAGGGAAGCATTGAGTCAATCACCTTGGCTTTTAACGAAATTATACTGTAAGGTATACTGATTCGAGTAGAAATTTACCCGATCACGTATTTTTTTGTATGCGACTTTTCCACTGGGTATCGTAGATGCGAGCAATACCGGTGCATTATCTCCAGCCAATTTTCCATTCGACGATTGCAGATATATATCGATTTTCTTGCCAAAGGTGTTTAATTCCTGTCGCAAATTCGAATCCGATCGGTTGTGACGATTGTCCTGCACCGGCACCATATTGTATTCCGGTACTGTAAAGTTAGATTCAATCAACTTGTACAAATTCATTCATTCGACAGTTGTAAACTTTCGAAAAGCCTCCACCATTATCGCGGATCACGTGAAAAAGATCAGCTTTTACGTCATCGGTTATCAGCTCGCGAATCTACGAACGGAAAGGCATAGTTTCGGATTGTTTCTTCGCAATCAGTGCAAATATACGAATTATTCCGTACGCTTTCATAACTGGACGACTCTGAGTGAAAATAATGAACTGCTACCACTTTTTGTGCTCATTCGTAGTACCACATACTGAACCAATCATTGGATCATACTGGGAATCTTGCAATTAGTGACTATTACGTATTTCAGCATCCCTTCACGGAGTTGCCACTTCAGGGAGACTTTCCCTCGGAAGTGTCTGACCAAAGAGTGCATAGTCTCGTAGTCAGTAACTTATGCCAAAGTACCCATTGCGAAGCCAAAATGCCAAATGGTATCCAGAGGGTAAATGAACTTTGCTATGTTTAATTAAATATTGCATTTTATTACCCTCGCACAGAATCTCTGAGCATACTAGCAGCAATCGCGCGGTCAGCGCGCGCATCCTCAAGTCACGGTATTTGGTTTTTTATTATTTTACATTTATAGATTAAATGTTATTTTCTAAGACAAACGATATACCCTTGACTATTAATATCTAATGCAATGTCAATGCTACAACTGAAATTGGTTATCGAACAACTCTAGCATGAGGCTCGTATGACCGCCAATTAGGGAGTATTTGTTAAGCGACAACAATACATATAGAATGTGCGAGTTATTGTGGTCACGGTTTTTTCAAACAGGCATTCGTTAAGGTATGATGCTGTTCGTTGAGGTAGTCGTTGATTTATGTTATGTTATAATATAACGCTGGAATAGTGCTGTCCGACGCTTTGCCAGCGTCGAGCCAGGGATATGTTTCCACTAGGGCAGTTTCGTACCGTTGGTACGTGTTAATTCGGTTTCTCGAATGCATTTCGAGTGGAGACAGATCTGCAATTAATCGAGAGAAAATGAACTATAATCCGCTGCATGTTCACTGTGGGCTAGGAGTTCAATTTGAATGATGAGTGACTAACCTTTCCTTCGCCACAAATAGATCCGTCAGCCGGTGAATAGTTGAAGTCTATGCAGGCGGTGCCCGCCTTGTTGTAGCACCTCAGTTTCAGGCAAATTTCTCTTGCGTACTAATTAAAAGGAAACACGTGTCGTAAAGGATTTCTTCGAAAAAAAATATGAAACATCATCTCAAGTAAATTTTCTCTGAGCTACCGTTTACCTTGGCGATTGTGCTCAAAGGAAAACGCCGTTCATTTATGCACGTCCTCGTGCCTGTGATCTTCATACACTGATCATCCATAGTGTGAAGTCTTCCTGGAAGAACTCGGGGCATCGGAGATCTCAATAATGGTTTGTTAAATAGACAGACGGACTGTTGTCGCCTGGTGAAAAAAAAAAAGAAATTCTATTAGAAAGTATCTCATTTGCAGGCACGTGACACTTTGCGATTGAGAAAATTTACTTGCCTGAAAAATGAGTCAAATGCGTTCAGCGTACACGGTGACCAGTCTTTCGAATTTTCCAATAGTTGCGGAGACTCTGCCATGGCGTATCCCGCCTGCAGCGAGCAAGGCCCTTGAAGCGCATCGTCGTGATTGGCGCCGAATCTTTACCGAGTAATGTAATATTAATATAATGCTAGTGCGATGCGATCGAATGACTTTTCTGTCAACTCACAGGTGAGCCAATTCGTGAGCAGCATTGTGAACTCCGTTGAAAGCTCCCAGGTCCCGAATTATAGCAGCTGAGGCACTATGAGGATAAGGCCAATTGGGATTTTCGCAAGCTCCTCCGTGAAAAGCCAGACCTGCCAAAGAAAGCCTTATTTACAAGAATGTTTCGACTATATTAGAAGGTTCATTATATTATATTCCTTCTAAATAATTCCTTCTAATATAGTTTCGACTATATTAGAAGGAAGATTATATCAGACGAGGGTATAAGCCACACGTACTATACGTACTCGATACACTCTTTCGACTTTAGATTGACGGTGTAAGTGCCACAGCTATACATATTTTCATTATGAATATCTCAGTCTATTTACCCAAAATTCCGGCCGGGCAGCCAGGTTCCGTTACATTGCACATTTCGTGTCTAGAAAACGGGATTGAATTCAATCATTCAATACATTTAAAAATTCAATCGAAATTTGATAGTCGGGCGCGATGCTTACGTTGACATGGTGATCATAATGTCGTAACTATCCAATGGAAATGTAGACTCTATCTTTCGCCGAAAGACACCACTTGCTCTTAGAGCAGTGTGGGCATCAAGTTTATCCGCTTCAACTTTGTATTGTCGGATGTAGGGAAGCGTGTTCGGATCCTGTTAAACGATTGCACATTGTTCTATGAACTAATGAAATCAGCTACCTGCGCCAGTCGCGAATTCAAACTCACCGCCTCGATAATTACTCCAGCGATGTTGAACCTAATTTTTGGGTATTGGAAACCTCTGTATCTAAGATCAACGGCGTTCCAAAATAGTAGCAAATATTCCAGCAGGGCATTGGTATCTCCGTTGTGTCGCCTGAATTAAAAAGATTCATTAGTTTCTTCATAGGATTATTTTGCTTCAAGATGCGCTGGTGGTCTTTTCCTTCACTCACTGGTAAGTCGCGTAATCGACAACGACGAGTATCTGCGGGTATATAACACTCGGAATATTCGTTGCGCGTTTCGATCTTGACGAGTTGGTGGTGTCTAGAAGATCGGCGCCGATCGTTACGAACGGATGTGCCCAATTATTCGACGTGCACCGATGCTTAAACGATTATTTCTTTACTCACGTGGACTTGCGTATTTGCTCGCTTCCGTCATTACGGGCGTCAAGTAAATGACGTGATAGCGGGGCATTATGTCGTCGGTGAACGTGATATTTACGTTATAGTTATCATTGCGGAATATCTGGGGTATACGGAAGTTTTGATAAGGGAAACGAAAAGGCAACGGGCGAATGGTCCACTTCACTGATCCAATGTTGCCGAACTGTGAGGTAAGAAAAAAAATTGGAGCCTCCATTCGTCGTGCCGCAAAGAATTTGCTGATAACTATTAGTTTTTGTACTTCCACTCACTACGACTTGCTGTCCGTTTGCTGCTTGTTTCACGACGAGCGTAGCCTTCTTTTCTTTGTCTTCCAAAATCCGCCCTACCTCGGGCATCGGCTGCGAGGACATTTGAAAAAAGGCGACTTAAAAGCTATTATATATAGCGATTTCAAAGCGCCATATTTCTTTTCCTTTTTTTGACCTGCGATGCAGTGTTCCGGTGACTTACGTCGGGAATTTTGTCGAAACGAACTCCGTCAGTCCCGTTTTCATCGGCCCTGGCATAATACACAGGGGTATCGGCTCCAGCCAATATTCCGTCGATTGGTTGAAGCCAGAGTGGAACATCTCGGCCGAAAGCGTTAAATCGAATGTGCGTTGCCGTTTCTTCCGCTCCTCCAATCTCGGCTGCTCTCTTATGCAGTTTTGGCCACTGTATTGGCGTCACTTCGTATTCCGGTACTAAAAAAGAAAACACAAAAAATTTACAATTCATTATTAATGGCGGATAATTTTAATTTGATTATAGAATGTGATTCGTGCTTGTGTGCGGATCGGTCTGAAAGACCTGTCTAATCTCTTCCACAGTCATCCACTCGTGCACTTTAAAATTTGCGGGTGCCGGAACGGTAGCGGCCAAGCCCAGAAGAGCCGCACCAATAACCATCGCCGTGGTTGGCGAGAGAAATCCTACTAAAAAATTATAACAATTGTAATTTTTTTAAATGCCTCCACTATTAAAGGAAAGCCCCTCGTACTCACCACTCATGTCTTGACGGCAAGATACAAGTTTCCAATTATCAGTGTTGTCCCTCTGAATGCCCGATGAATTATAAATGATAAGCTATACCCACGCGTTTTTTATATGCCATCGCAAGTTTGTCGTAAAATGCTGACCACTCTGATTTACATAGTTGGCTCAAGTATTTGAACTTTTATTCTGGTGTGTTCAGTGAACTATCTATCTATCTTTCACTGATAAGACTCATAATTTATGTGAGCTGTACCGAGATATTTTTTATCATGTCACCTTCGCCCCAATTTTCCCGTGCCTTTACCACGAAAGACGTTGGGCGCTAGTTCATTTTTAATAACACGGTGAAATCGACAAACTGCAAAATTAATTATTAATCTTAGACCTCATTTTAGCTCAAACTTAAAATAATGGATGGCTTTGGAACGGAGGGACTGGTTCGCGGTACCCCATCGGTCGCTCAAGATGCAGATTGTGGAAAAAGGGCGTGGACAGTTGTCCGACAAACAG
This sequence comes from Amblyjoppa fuscipennis, assembly GCA_963575735.1. Lineage (NCBI taxonomy): Eukaryota > Metazoa > Arthropoda > Insecta > Hymenoptera > Ichneumonidae > Amblyjoppa > Amblyjoppa fuscipennis. Next base: position 41,159,925 of record OY754488.1, on the reverse strand, counting down.
TGATTTTTATACGCAATACAAACATGGAATGTAATTCGTGACTTATTATCCAAAACGGCAGTTGAGTGAACGCAGCGATAGAGTACGGCCATAATTCCAAACGTCTTTGTTCTACACACGGGATCACAAGAAAGACGAGAAGTCCAGAAAATTGATAAAATGGCAAGAAACGAACTATATATATATATATATATAGTTCGTTTCTGTTCTGTTTGTTCTGTTGTTCTCTATAGGGAACAAGGTCACAGAAAAATAATACGAAAAGTAGTCGTCGATAAGCAAATATGGAGGGCGAGACAGAGCGATCGTACGTGCATGCCCGATCGAAAGTATCAATAGAGAGAACGCGATGGATAGGTATACGGAAATTGCGAAAACGAGCGTCCGGACGAAAATACGACACACCCTTAAGCGATAACTCGAGATTTCAACCGTAACTCCTTGAGTCGATGTCACCTCGAAAATGTCATAATTAATATTTGCCAAAAAAATTAAGCTAACGGGATCGAAAGGCCAGACGTTTCACCATAGCGTATTAGCTAAACAAACGCAAGCCGGGAAATATCTGCGATAACTCGATAAACGGTAAATCAAAATGGCAGAAAGAAAATCGAATAGATAATGCCTATTTCGGAAGAGAGGATTCCGAACATAATCGATAACGGGATACATGACCTCTCGACGGCGCATGTATCTACCGTGGCCCATCGATAGCCTGGCCGTGACGGTCCCGAGATCATAGGTCGATAGCAGAGCGGCAGCGCGGGAGTCAACTCCGTTTCTCATCGGTAGCTGAATGAAAACATGGAAGCGGGGATTGGGAAACAAAGCCTGGGGAACTGTCTCATCTAAACGACACATCACGCAAATACAACTACACGCGTCCGGTGCAGATGAGAGAATTCGGTAATGCGAGACATGGTAACCCGGCCTCATCCGCTACACACGAAACCTAGAAAAGAAATTTTAACAACTCGTAATCAATACCTATTCCTACAAAAGGTCGTTGTTCGTGCTTAATATCCTTTCCACTTGGGTGGCAATCCCTAGGGCGCACTCTACAGGCATTACGGGTCAAGACACACCCGTAAATTTGAAAACCCAACGATACTCACGGAAATTGAGACGAGATGTACTGTGACGCGATTTTTCGAGTTACAGTACATCGTCATCAGGGACAATCCCTTCTCAATTTCCGTGAATATCGTTGGGTTTGCTGTTATTTTGCGTTTTCGTTCGTATCGCTATCGCTTCTGTATCGGATTTTCCCGCTAAAGCCGATGCCACGAGATCAAAACTACCGCACCAGTTAGCAAGTTCTCGTGATCTCTTCGGGTCATGTTAGGTTTTTTTTTTCCGTTAAGGTCAGCATGCTTGACTCCGTCTGGTGGTGTGCGATTCGAGGAAAGGAGAAAAGGAGGAGGAGATTGTTCTACGAATCGGCGGAAATCCGGGTGAAATATCGGCCCCCCGAGGACAAGCGCTAAATCAAGGCTTTTTTTCTCTTAATATGATCCAGCGTAAGGGGGTTACAGCCATTTATCCGGAAAACAAAACCCTCCGCCTGTTCTCCAGGGCATTGCGGACTTCCTCTTACCAAATAAATATATCTTTTAATAATATTTCGGCATTCACAAATCACTCTCACGTGCTGTATCTCAACCATACCTGGCATATCATCACATCCTTCGTATCTCATCTACCTCAGCGACGTTCTCCACCCCTCTTTTTTCACAATATTTTCACTTTATTGCACTTGTCGATTTTATCGATGTTTATATTTTGGAGCATATGCTCTACGCTTCTCTTTGCTTAGTTCTCTTCACTGTTTTCTCAACTTAAGGCAAACATTCGGGAGCCCTTGGTCTCCACGGACACTCTTCGGGGATTCATTTTCACGGGCGGGATGACGAAGATTTGGGTCTTTTCGGGTCGCTGATCTTGGGGCAAAATGGCCTATTTTTTCGATTTTCCGATTTGCATAAGAAAAATCTCATCCGAAATGGAGAAATTTTCTTGCGAATCAGATTTGTCTCGACTTATCGTTTAGCTAAAAAAAAAAAAAAATTGTATAAAAGGGTAGCGGTGAAAAATTGGATTCTGTTCGTCAAAATTGCTCCTCAAAATAATAGGTAATCGATTGGAGCATCCCGATGGCGTCCCATCGATAAAATTAGAACAATGCGTTCTAATTTTATGATTTTATTATTATTCTAATGCCTCTACGACTAAAGCAACGCCACTCGTACCCCACTACTCATGTATTGACGGTAAGATACAAGTTTTCAATTAATAATTACTTCCACTTTACAGTTGTCTCTTACGATTAGTCGATGAATTTTAACTTGAAGAGGTATGCCCACCGGTTTTTATTAATATATCATCGGTAGTTTGTCGTAGAATGTGAACCACTTGTATTTACGTATATATAACAGCTATTAGTTAATTTTTTGCCATCCCGACGGCTCAGTAATTTTTTCATTCCTCCCGGTACGTTTAATGAACGATCTACGTCTATATTTACTTGATACGACGCGTAAGTTATGTGCAAACATATTTTATGCCAATGTTACTTGACATTTTTGTGTGTTCCGTTACGAAAAAAACATACTATTCGATTGAATGGGAAGCTCATGGAGTGTGTACAGTACAGTAACGTGTACAGTGTTATCTTTACGCTTGGCACGCCGTCGATCCTGTGACTGAACGACGAAGAGTTTGTTAAGCCAGTTTTGCCTCTGCATACTCATTATTACGGGAAATATGTTTATCATCTCGGAGAGTGTACATATATTATATCGTAATACATTTAGCAAATCACGAATTGAAGTCGGAAGAGTGTCACGGATAAATTTAACCGAAAAAAGTAACCTTGCTTCTTATGATTATTAATTAATCATTTAAATACTTTCTATCAAATTTCTTTTCAATGTTTATTCAGCTTACATATAGATAATCAATATTCGTTATATTATATTCATTGGTAGCTCGATCGATGATAAAATCTTTATGAAAAATCACGTTAGGTGTCTTTTCATTAGGCATCCCTGACGCTGAAGAATTATAAATTGACGCATCTGTGGTGTAAACAGAACTGTAAAAATAAAAAAAATAACATTAGCATTGCATAACTTTCAGATAATTGATCATCTTTAAGGTGAAGCCGTCCGTCCATGGCGCTTACTTCATTCTTGCCCCCGCATTTGGTACCATCGAGCGCTCTCGTTCCAACTTCAGTGCATTCACCGTCTTCATTGAAGCAGAACATGTTCACGCAGACGCTATGCTCCGGATGTTTGTTCTTAAAGAAAAATTATAATTACAACGAAAATGATTACAAGAATATGAGAATATGGAAAAAAATACTCACTTGGCACGACGATCCGCCCGTCAAAGATTTGCATTGCGCTTCCAGATTCTTCATCCTTCCGGGCATTAACTTCGGCAAATTCTCGCCGTCCTTGCGAGGTCGATTGTACAGGCAAGTAAGCTTCCGATCTCTTTGGAAAAAAGTTACGATAGCACGATTAGATAAAAGTTATAGTGACGTAGACAGCGAGGTAATTGTGACACATACTTGAGGTAATTCTGCATATCGTTCAAGGAACAAGGCGAAAAGTCTGAAGTATTAGTTGTATGGATTAGTGCACCGGCCATGATGAATCCATCGGCCCATGCGCAAACCTCGATGTCGTGATTAGCACCGAATCTGCAAATAAAAGAAATATTCGAATGTCGTTTAACAACTTGTTTTTTGTTGTTGCTATGACCGAGTTAGCTTCATTATTAGTCGTTATCGATGAATTTCACTCACATGTGTCCCAATTCGTGAGCTGCGTTGTGCACACCGCTGAATACACCGTTGTCGTGATATATCGTAACGGCATCGACTGTTTTCGCCTTATAGTCCGTTTGACATGCAGATCCTATGAACGCCTGACCTGAAGAGTATTAAAATTACTTCATTGAATCGAACTTCGACATGAAGAATAACCGATTGATTTTGCAGCTTACCCAGAATGTTAGAGCGAAGTCCCCCACGATGTCTACGGAAGTCATTGATATATTATTGTATCGATTTTTGAGACTGTATCGTGGTACTTTATTGTATATTTTCAACGCAATAAGGGACTCACCTCGTCATCGTGGTGGCAATGTCATAGTTGTAGAAAGGGAATGTATCTCTAATCCCGTAGAAAAAATCCCTTGCTTGTTGCATTGCCATATATATGTCAAATGCCTTCCCGCTGGTCAACATATTTCTTGCAATATACGGCGTCGCGTATGGATCCTGGGAATTCGAATGGTATCACAGCAAATTTATCTACTTTCTCTCGTATATCGTGTCATTTCGATCTTACCTCTGCGAGAACTATTGCAGAAATGTGGAATCTGAATCTTGGTGTCTCGACACTACGGTACGCGAGATCAACGCCGTTCCAGAAAGCGAGCAGATACTCCAGTAAACTGTAAATGTCATGTCCCTGTGGGCTAAATCGTTATAATTAGAATCGTAAGTGGATCTTCTTTTACCGATCAATAGAATTTCACCGCCGAAATACTTACGTGTCGAAAGCACGGTACACACTGTTCTCTACAACGACAAGAATCTCCGGATACAGTATATATGGAATACCTCCGACCGATCTGGAAAGTCTTTCCTGAAGCCGCGTTTCGTTCACGTCTATAAATGGCCAGAATGGTTTTATGCATTTAATCACCATGTCGCAGTTGAGTTGTTCAGAAAAAAATACACATTAATACGTAAACTCACGCAAACGTGAATAATTTTCTTTGAGAGTTTCATTCATCCTGATGACAACGTGATATGGCGAATTTTGAGGATCCTCGAAATCACCGATCGATCGACGCCTTTTGCTGTACTCGTCAACGACACGCGGGGGCAGAGATCTGATCGCAATTCGATTCGATCTGATGTAACCATTCTATGAAAGTATTTATCATGCATATGAATGTTTCATAGTTGAAAATTGAAGTGCACGGTCAAACTTTTACATACGACTCTGGTTCTTCCACTATCTTCTTTGCCAATTACCAACGATGCCATGTTAGTTGGGTCTTCGAATATTTTCCCGACCATCTTCATCAACTACAAGTATGGAACGAATTGTATGATTTAATACCATATTATATTACGTAGTGTCGAAAAACGTAGTGTAAAAAATAATTGCTCACGCCGTGTTGACGTCTGTACTCGACAGCTTCCAATTCGTGCGGTGAATATTTGGCATAGTAGATAGGTGTATTGACACCAGCCAAAATTGAGTCGCTAGGATGAAGCCAGAGATTGATGTCTTTGCTGAAAGCTGTCACACGAATGTGACTTCCCGACGGAAGGGCTCTCTTGTGCAACCGCTCAGGAATATGAAACTTCACGACCTCGTATTCTGGAACTAAGGAAAACGATTAAAAAAAAAAATACCAGACTTGCGCTTTGCGGCACTGATTCAGAAATAACAAAAAAATCGTCTAAAAGCAGCTATTTACTGGTATCGACATCCGTGTTGAACACACGTCGGACCTCCTCTGGAGACATGTACTTGTGAATCTGGATGCAACATTGAAAATATTTTAATATCTATTGTCGAGAGGCAAACTGATATTGAATAAGCAATATTGGATGGTACACATCACTGACTTACATCGGCATAGCAAAAGAATCCTGGCACAATAGCCATGCATAAAAGTATAATACTGAGATACATCCTCCGTCCGATTAATCAAGCAAGGAACTGCGGCGTCGAATATGGCCCTCGATCTTAAATACCTAAAACTGAGTCCAACATGACGAAGATAAGATCAATAGAGACGAAGAGCAAGGTGATGAAAAGCGTCTCGGGTAATAGTCCAGAACGTGTATAACTCACGTTATACACGTTAATTTTATGAAATTCAAATTCGATTCATATCAAACATATAGTATCGTAGTCAAATATTGTCACTCTTGCAAATGATGATTGATGATACAGCCACATTTTCCGTTATATGGTGTGAAAAATTGTGTACTCAATCGAATCGTGTTTCGGCAAAGTCAATAAAAAAAATAGTTTTTTGCCACGATGGTACGGCCGCGATTGTTTGCATTTCGAAAAAAGTAATATATCCACGTGTACTCGCACATGGCCCAACTCGTGAGTAGCTGCTATAATCCCGTCGAAACCACCGTTGCCATTGACTATTGCAACTGCCTAAAATATGTAGTACGCTTGAAGCTCCATTTCTTCTTACCGCCAATTCTTCCAGAGACAATAAATTAAATATATGCTGCAGGTAACGATTGGTGTTCACTGTGCCGAAACACGATTCGATTGAATACACAATTTCCACACCATACGCCTTGTCATCGTGACGGCAACGTCATAGTTGTAGAGAGGCAATGCATTTCTAACCCCGTAGAAAAAATGCTTTGATTGTACCATTGCTGTATATATGTCAAACGACGTTTTGCTGATCATATTTCTCCCAATATACGGTGTCGCGTAGGGATCCTGGGAATTCGAATGGTATCACATTAAATTTGTCTACTTTCTCCCGTATATCGTGTCATTTCGATCTTACCTCTGCAAGAACTATAGCAGAAATGTGGAATCTGAATCTCGGTGTCTCGATACTACGGTACTTGAGATCAACGCCGTTCCAGAAAGCCAACAGATATTCCAGTAAACTGTAAATGTCATGTCTCTGCGGGCTAAATCGTTATAGTTAAAATCGTAAGTGGATCTTCTTTTACCGATCAGAATAATTTCAAAACACTTACGTATCGAAAGCACGGTACATACTGTTCTCTACAACGACAAGAATCTCCGGATACAGTATATACGGAACACCTCGTACCGATCGGGAAAGTCGTTGAAGCCGCGTTTCATTCACGTCTATAAATGGCCAGAACGTTTTGATGCATTTAATCGACCTTTCGAAGTTGAGTTATTAAGACAAAATGCACATTAATATGTAAACTCTTTGGCCTGGTTATTGTGCCAGGATGCTTTGTGAAGTTAAAAGAAAAACAGTAATTACAGGTTAATTCTTGAACTTTGCGGGCTTAAGCATATTACGTAATTTCTTCATACTTACCCTATTGCTTGGATCCCACCGTCACCGGAAAACGGTTCGATAATGAACGAACTATTGTCCCATCAACAATCCATACCTGAAAGAATTAATACAATCAATCCAAATACCTCTCTTACTTTGGGCTTTATAATCATATATAAGATGACAATACTGCTGCGAACTGACAAAAGATGGGTTTTGTTTGGCTTGACATCTACCGTGGAAAGATCTATAGGGCTGTTGAAAAAACCGGATATTATTTTGATAATCTGGCGGTTATGCAAGGAGCATTGAAGCTAATCACCTCGGTTTTTATCGAAATTATTCTGTGAGGTATACAGATTTCAGTCGAAATTTACCCCATCGCGCATCTTTGTGTATTCGACTTTTCCACTGAGATTCCTAGATGCGAGCCATAGCAGTGCATTCTCTCGAGCCAACTCTCCGTCTGATGGTTGCAAATATACATCAATCTTCTTGCCGAAGGGGTTAAATTCCAGTCGTAAATTCGAATCCGATCGTTTGTACCGATTGTGCCTCATCAGTACCACATCATATTCCAGTACTGTAAAGTTAGCACCTCCGCACCTTTTTCGCACCTTCGCACCCTTGTACTGATGCTGCGGCGGGCAGAGTAACAAGTTCAAATATTCGAATTATTCCGTACGCGTCGATAACTGAACGCCTCTCAGTGAAAATAGTGAACTGCTACCACTTTTCATGCTCCTTCGCGGTACCACAAATCGAACAAATTATCGGATAATACTGGAAATCTTTCGATCAGTGACTATTATGCATCTCAGCATCACCCCTCCATAATGCAACTCTTTCTTTGCTAAGGTGAGAGTTGTGATGTAACACATTCGCAAATTGAGTGTAAAATCCAAGACGTCATTATCTCGATTCATCGAATGACAGTGTCGTTCATTGCTCCGTGAAATAATCGGCATTTCAATGTGTGTTGTGACGATAAAAGTTTCGTAACTCATCCGTCGTGTTATATGATAAGTTATTTGGCCAGACAAAAATGTCACAGTTCGATTATTCTGGAACTAAGAAAATCGATGTGAAAAGAGACCAAACTTGGACTGTATGGCACGAATTCAGTAATAACAAAAAAAAAATTGAATGGTATCAGCATCGTGGCTGATACCAAAATAGCTTATGCAAAACGAACAAAAATATAACACATATTGCATTAAGTAGTTAATGAATAAAGAGAACTTTTTTGTCATTAGTTTTTTTGCCCGACATCCCTCTGAAGATAGATTTTTAAAAAGGCATATTCTAAATGAACGGTTTAGAAAATCTGAAAAGAGTACTTTCGAGGGAACCTAAAATGTGGCCAATTATGGGATAAATCTGGGAGGGTCGAAGAAGAATGGCTGACTTGACAGAGAATGCCTCATGTGCTCGAGGCGATACCATTGGTACATGATCGGACAGCCTCGAGAACTTCCAATCTTCTACTTTCTCAATTTTGTTTATGTTTATGTTATTTATTAAACGGTTTTCTCCTTTACAATATTTTTTTTTTCCTGTTGCTTTTACATACGAATTTTGATATACTTTTATAAAACAGAGGATGCCGCTAACAGTGTAACAGCGCATAAGATTTTTGTATGAACAAAATCTTTATCGGTATTCGCTTGCGTTACACTGTAAAAATAAAATGTATATTTAATTTACTGGAACCCGAAATGTACTTACATTATTTACATTAATTGAACGTAAATGTACTTTTTTGTCAAATAAAAATACCACATATTAAAATGTCAAATATATTGCTTGAAAAATTACCACGCAGATGTGTTTAAAATTTCGGAAAAAGCTTATGTAAAAAAGCTTCCAATATCGTTCATTAATTTTCAAACAAAATGTTGTTGTTTACAGTGTGGAAGTACTCTAAAAAAATGGAGTCCCGACGTGGAAGGACTGAGAAAGGGAAAAAAAGAAATAGGTGGTGTTATACCAATACTCCATACGATATTTATTCACTCGCATGCATTGCAATTGTCCGTTTCACCACGTAACCTTTATACGGCATCTTTTTTTTCGAAAATACAATCCTCAGTCATACATTGACATACTCCGTCCACGCATTTCTGCAACAGATTATTCAATAAATTATACAAACGTTTGGATCAGGAAATTAATGTTAATGGGAATGTACGTACATGTCCAGGAGCGCACAGTGTGCCCTCGGCAGCAGGACCCGTGTTTTGACACCACCATCCGTATATGAAAGCTGCCCAGTGTGTATGATAGCATTTCATATTCGTGCACATATCAGGTCTCGGCTGTTATCGGCAATAACGCATTACATCGATGACGCTTTCGATGAAATAACACTGCTAAATAAATCTAAAATAAAAAACTCACGTCGCACGCCCAAGTGTAGCCCCGGCCTTGACACTGCTTGTCAGCATCCAAAACATCGCCTGGCAAGAACCGTTGTACCGAAGGTCCTGGGGGATGGAATTCTGATGCCTGGTCAACGCAGTCAATATAAGTTTGTCTAGAATATGAGAATAGAGATTCGTTCCTCACACATGTTATCGGTTGTTAATTCGATTAACGGAATGTCTTTATGTTTTACCTCAAAAAGTATGAAAGGCTCTGCAAGCTACAGGGAGACCAGTCTAGATTTTTCGGGCCAGCTATGGCTACGGGTTGCATTATGAATCCATTGGATTTATCGCATTCATCACCACTATCTTTGTCGTGGTTTAGACCCATTCTTTAACGAGAAAACAACTTTATAATGTCAGCATCGAAGCCGCACGTCGATATATCACCGTTATGCTCACACATGGCCCAATTCGTGGGTAGCTGTGAAAATTCCGTCGAAACCACCGTTGTCATGGACTACTGCGAGTGCCCAAAATTTGTAGTACGATTGAAGACATAGACTTCTTGTTGCCGCCAATCCTTCGAGAGACAATAAATTAAATATCGGTCCCAAGTATCGATATAGGACTTGCTGAAAACTAAATTAGTGTTATCCTTACCTAGGACGTGGAATCTCGAGCCATCGGTCCTTTTACCAATCAGATCGTAACTGTAACATAGATAGAAAATATAGATACATAGATACATTAGCAACAAGTTGTAAGTGAAAAAAAAGCTTGAAAATAAATGTTATTATTACTCTGTCATGGTCACGATAACGTCGTATGCGGACAGCGGAAAGTCCGCGCGTTTACTCGTTTCAAACCAATAAGATTGCATATCTGACCACCCTTCCTGTATTGTGACCTCATTTCCGTGTCTATGAGCATGCAGGTACGGGGTCGCAGCTCGATCCTTTGTGAAATTAAAAGAAAGCTACTAATTAAAAATAAATCCTTGCTTTGTGTGGACTTAAACATTTTACCGAATTTTTCCTTACTTGTCCAATGATTATTCCAGCGATACGGATTCTTACGCCAGGATTGGCAACATGCCTGAATCGCAAATCTACGGCGTTCCAAAAAGCTAACTGATACATAATCTCATCATAGTAAGCGAGATCGTTTTCTCTGTGAAAAAGTTCAATATCTTCTTAATTGCATCCATTGATTTTTTGACTACCATCCTTAATTTACCACAGATAAGCTTCACTCACGTTGTCTTTGATCCTTTAAAGTCCGTACAGATTAACAATGACGGATAAATGAGTTCCTGCGCGGAGCGCTTAAATTTCGAGCCTTCAGTCTCGTTGGCAGATCGCAACTCTTCGCGGATCTGCCTTTCCGTCTCTGAAATAAATAATTCGTTCAGTTTCGTTTAGAAACGATATTCCGTGGCATATGATTTTCATACGTCTTATTTTTGTTTCTTCTTTTATGGACATGGATTTTATAATCACATGGTAGTGAGTCTCCAGCATAGTTCCCCTCGTTCTCGGAGCATCGTTATATTGCTTGGATCTTGTTGCTTCCTGAAAACGGGCCGGTAACGGACGAACTATCATTCCGTCCACAATCCCTTCCTTAAAGGATTGAAAACAGTCAATCCAAAAATCTCTGTCTTTGTACCGTATATTCATTTTTCAAATGACAATAATGCTGCAAACTCACGAAAGATGGGTTTTCGCCTTTCACTTGGCTCACCACGACCGCTGAAAGATCTATAGGACTGTTGAAAAAGCCGGATACTATTCCCACAATCTAGCGGTTATACAAAAGAGCATTGAATCAATCACCTCAGTTGTCATCAAAATCATACCGTGAGGTATACTGACTTGAATAGAAATTTACCCCATCGCGCATCTTTTTATATTCGACTTTCCCACTGGGTTTCGTAGATGCGAGCCATACCGGTGTATTCTCTCCAGCTAATTTTCCGTCCGACGGTTGCAGATAGACATCGATCTTCTTGCCGAAGGCGTTAAATTCAAGTCGCAAATTCGAATCCGATCGTTTGTACCGGTTGTGCCTCACAGGTACCACATCGTATTCCGGTACTGTAAAATTCGATTGAATCAAATTATACAAATCCATTCGTTCGACAGTTGCAAAATTCGACAAAAGCCCCACCGTTATCGCGAGTCGTGTGAAAAAGATTAGCTATTTCGTCATCGGTCATCAGCTCGTGAATCTACGAACGAAAAGGCACAGTTTCATATTGTTTTTTCGTAGATCGAGATACACTTTTTTTAACTTGATCAATTGGACAAGTTAGCGACTTTTACCTTTGCACATTGCACCGATCCTGCGAAGAGCAGAGCAACGAGTGCAAATATACGAATTATTCCATACGCATCCATAACTGAACGTATCTGAGTGAAAATAATGAAATGCGACCACTTTACGTGCTCCGTCCTGGTACCACAAACTCGACGGATCATCGGATGATACTGGAGATCTTTCAATTAGTGACTATCACATATATTTCAGCATTTCGCCCCCCCCCCCCTCCTCCCCCAAGATGCAACCCTTTCTTTGCTCAGGTGAGAGTTAACGTAATACCATCGCAAATTGGATGCAAAATCCACGTAGTCATTATCTTGATTCACCGAATAACAGTATCACTCATGAAATAATCTCCATTTCAATATATATTGTGACGATAAAAGTTTCGTAACGACCCGGTCGCGTTATATGATGAGCTATTTGGACAGACAAAAAAGACAGAATTCGACCGAGCGAAAAATATCTAATCCTTCTTCCATATAAGATCCAAGTTCAGCTGGTATCATCCGGAAGGCTTTCACTCGGAAACCCCGGACCAAGGAGTGCATATTCACTTAGTCAGTAACTTACCCCAAAATACCCATCGAGAAACAAATAGAGGAAATGGTATCCAGAGGGTAAATGAACGTTGCTATGTTTCGGCAAATATTGCATTTTTATTATCCCATAAAAGATTTTTCAATCAGATACGTTAAATGGTAATGTCGTTCATTGAGGTAGACGTTGATTTTTGGTAGTTTGCGGTTGTGGCTTAGATCCTTCGAAACTCTAGCGAGGATATAACGCTGGACCAGTGCAGCCGTACACTTCGCCAGTATCAAGCCAGAGATATATTTCGGCTACGGGAGTTTCGTATCCCTAGTAGGTGATATCGCTTTCTCGAATGCATTTCGCGTGGAGGCACATCTGCAACGAATCAAAAGAAAATCAGTTGTAATCCATCGCATGTCCATCCTAGGCTGCGAGTGAAATTTGAGTGACTAACCATTCCTACTTCACAGATTGCACCGTCGGCCGGAGGAGTGCTCATACCCTTGCACCTCTTACTCTTCTCATCGTAGCACCTCAGCTTCGTACAAATTTCTTTTGCAAACTAATTACAAGAACACATTTGTAAAGTATCTCTTCGAAAAAATATGAAACATCGTCTCAAGTACACTTTCACTGCGGTATTCCTTACCCGGGCGAGTATGGTCGGAGGAAATCTCGGATCCTTACTGCACGACTTCGTTCCTTTGATCTTCATGCACTGATCGTCCATGGTCTGAAGCCTTCCTGGCAGAACTCGGGCTATAGGAAACTGCGATTGCGGTTTGTTGAAAAGACAATCTACGTCGTTTTGCCTGTTAAAGAAAAAATATATCACATTTTATTACAAAGTATCTCATTTGCGAACACTTGACCCTTTGCGTTCGAGAGAATTTATTTACAACTAATTTACTAAATTTACTTGCCTGAAAAAGGTGTCAAATTGGTTCAAAGTGCACGGCGACCAGTCTCCCGAATTTTCCGTAAGATGCGGAGACGCCGCCATGATGTGTCCCGGCTCCACTGTGCAAGGCACTGCAGCCGAACCGTCGTCGTGCATGGCGCCGAATCTTTACCGATTAATGTAATATTAATATAATGCTAGTACAACCCGATGAAATGACTAATCTGTCAACTCACAAGTGACCCAATTCGTGAGCAGCAGTGAGAACCCCGTCGAATCCTGCCTTGTCCCGCAATATCATAACTGAGTGACTCTTAGGACCATAGATAGTAAAGTAATTTTTGCAAGCTCCTGCGACATAAGCCAGACCTGTCAAAGAAAGCCTTATTGTACAACAATGTTTCGACTGTATTAGACGGCTTATTGCTACACGGATATATAGGCCAGTTCGACTATACACACTCGATGCATCCTTTCGACTTTAAATCGTCTATGTAAGTCCTACAGCTGCACATATTTTTTCTTGATGTAAAAGAAGTAAGTAATGTATAAATATATTTCGGTATATTTACCGACAGTTCCGGTAGGGCAGCCAGGTACGTCCCCATTGCACATGTCGTATCTAAAAAAGAAGATTGAATTAAATCATTTAATAGATTTGAAAAATCAATCGGAATTTGGTAGTCGGGCGCGATGCTTACGGTACCATAGTGGCCATAATATCGTAATTATCTAACGGAAATGTAAACTCTATATCTCGCCGAAATCCACTACTTTCTTGCAGAGCTGCGTAGGCATTAAGCTTATGCGCTGTAACTTTGTTGTCTCGTATGTAGGGAAGGGTGTCCGGATCCTGTGAAATGATCACACAGTGTACAATAAACTGATGAAATCAGCTACTTGCGCCAGTCACGAATTCAAACTCACCGCTTCGATAATTACTCCAGCGATGTTGAGCCTAATTTTTGGGAATTCGAGATTTCTGTATCTAAGATCAACGGCATTCCAAAATGGTAGCAAATATTCCAACAGGGCGTAAGTATCTCCGTTGTGTCGCCTGAATTAAAGAGATTCATTAGTTTTCTCATAAGATTGTTTTAATTCGAAATGCGCAGTTGGCTTCTTCTTCACTCACTGGTAACTCGCGTAATCGACTACGACGAGAATCTGTGGGTACATTGTACTCGGAATATTGGTCGCGCGTTTCGATCTTGACGACTCGCCGTCTAATAGATCGGCGTCAATCGCTGCAAATACATGTAGCCAATTATTCGACATGCACCGAAGCTTAGACTATTATTTTATGAACGTTTCCACTCACGCAGACTGACGTATTTGGTTCCTTCCGGTGCTACGGGAATCTTGTAGATAACGTGATGGTGGGGCTCATCGTATTCAGCAATCGTAGCGTTATCCACGTTGTAATCATCGGCGAATCTTTGACGTCTATTGAAACTTCGATCGACGAAACGAGGGGGCAACGGCCGAATGATCCAGTTCTTTGATCCTACAATGCCGGACTGAAGAGTAAAAAACACTATTGAAACCTTCGTTCATCGTGCTTTAAAAAATGATAGATAACTATTCGTTTTGTAATTGCACTCACGACGAGCTTCTTTCCATTTGCGGCTCGTTTCACGACAAGTGTAGCTCTCCTCTCTTTATCTTCCAACATTCGTCCAACCACGGTCATCGGCTGCGAGTAAAATTAAAAAAAAAAAAATCGGTTTAAAGCTAATAGCTCGATGTTTTTTTTCGGACTGAACTTGCAACCCGTTGACTTACGTCGTTAATTTTTTCGAAACGGACTTCATCATCCACATTTTTAACAGCCCTCGCGTAATACACAGGAGTATCGTATCCAGCCAATATTCCGTCGATTGGTTTAAGCCACAGACCGATCCTGCTACCGAAAGCGTTCAGTTGAATGCGAGTTGGTGTTCCAGCAGCTCTCTTATGCAGACTTGGCCACAATATTGGCACTACTTCGTACTTCGGGACTAAATAAGAAAAAAAAAACGAAATAAATAAGAGAAAAATGACAATTAATTATTCATCGGGAAGAATTTAAATTTCAGTGCAGAATGCGATTCGTACCTGCGTCCGGCTCGCTCTGAAAGACCTGCCTGACCTCTTCCGCCGTCATCTGCTCGTGCACCTTAACATTTTCGGGTGGTGGGACGGCTGCGGCCAGAAGTGCCGCCCCGAGAACCATCATCGTAGTAGTCGATATGAATCCTTTAAAAAAATATTACGCTAATTATATTTTTGCAACGTTCGTCTGATAAAGCACAGCAATTCATAGGGTTGAGTGGGGGATGGTGAGACACAACAGATATCTTGAAGGTTTGAGTTGAGGTGCATAAATTGTGAAATTGTTTGTGTTCGCTAATGAGGTAAATTAGATTCTATTAGACCATATGAAGTTTTCATGACAAGTCGTGAAAAAATAGTTACAATAATGATAGCTTTCGGTGGCTCACTGTGCTCCACCAGTGGGGCACAGTAGGGTACAGTGAGCCATTCGGCAAATTTTTTTTCAATCGCATTATTTAAATAATTGCAACCTTTTGTCTGTAGTGATTACAGCAAAAACGTATAGACGAAAATCTGCAGACGACAATTATTGACTATATTTTTCTATTAGGTTATTCAGATGAGGCTAGCATTCACCAAAAAAAAAAAAAATAGTGACACACTGCCCTATTCTCCTCTACTCACCACTCATCGTTGCCTACAAGACACAAAGGTCCGGTCTGGTGAATTATAAACTGAATACTGATACCTGCGCGTTTAATATATACCATCGCAAGGTTGTCATAGATTACGAAACACTTGTACTCACATAGATTGCGGCGATCGTTTTCATTGTTTGGTAGCCGTCAAGGTTTACCCATTTCCTCTTTCATCTCAGAACATTAGGTGAACCGTCAGCTTCGTGAGACTCATAAATGACGTGCCAAACATGGTTATTCGAACATGTTTCCGTGTACTCTATCGAATAAACATACAATTGAGTTCGATCGGGGAATATAACTAAATCGAATTCATTTAGTCTCCGTATTTTTTCAGGTAAACTTTTTAAAGTGTTACGTAATGCCTTAAGGTACTTAAATAAAGATTTGCTCCAAAAAATACATCGATTTTCAACATTTTTTAACGTATGTGTTAGAATGACAAGGTCAGGTTTTTACACACAATTAGTAGTAGGTGTTATGAAGTTTGAGTTTTTTTTTTTTTTAATTCAAAAATATCAATTAACAACGGTTTTATTGTGATTTAACAACGAATTTCTTGCAAATTAACAAAACTTATTGTATTGTAACGACGGACATCGTATGTCAAAATCTATTCGTCCGATTGAGTTGAGATTTGGACAGATCCTTTATTATAACATTTGCTATTCGATGACCGAATGATTAAATGAAATGTTCATTTATTTGTTAATAGCAAACGATTAAGATAGTTTTTTTCGTCAACAATTGAAGTTTTTCACCGTGTCACCGTTTCCCCAATTTTTACATTTTTAAAAAGTATCCGGTCCTTCAATAGTTTTATTGCTTTTCAAAAAGTAAAATTTTAGTTCATTTTGCTTCCTCCTAGAGGAAACATTTTGCTTTCTTCTAGAGAAAAAAAAATTTCGAGATATTAATGAAAACGTGTTCAGAATGTTCCAAAACATGGAAAAATCACATTTAGAAAAAAAGTCTGGTTGTGTGTGTGTGTGTGTGTGCGTGTATGTGTGACTCAGAAGCGAGAAATTCCAATGGCTATAACTCGAGAATGCCTCGACCGTTCAACCTGAAATTTTGCACACGGCATGTCTGGTCAATACTCAATGTTTCTGCAAAATGTTATAAAAAAATGTTGAGTTGTTTTTTTTTATAGGCCATTTTTAATTTCTTCGAAAATGTCTTTGTGCGCTCTAGCTCCTACAATTTTTTAGCTATACGTGTAAAAAGTTGTACACAGATGGAGTATGATCGCCCGATGATCCTTATAAAATTCGGGGAGAATCGATCGAGCCGTTCAAATTTTGTGTCATTTTGAATTTTCTGAATTTCATGCAATTTTCTTGTTTATCGAGACGCATTTTTTCGTATTAAATATTCATCTATGAATAAAAAAGTATCAGATTCATGATCAGCGTAAAAAAATACATGGAATTACAGTCCTGGAGGGACAATAAGGAAAAAGTTTATCGGGCATTTTTATAACCAAAATTGCAAAAGTTAGTAAATTTGAGTATTTCTAAACAGCGATTTCTTTCCGTTCCGGTGGCATCGCGGACGAACCAAAGTGCCTATCGTGATCTACGGCAAGAGATCACGATACACTAACACAGACAGGGTTGAAAAAGCTAGATAAAGAGGTGTCACTTGGATTTCTTAAGTAAAAAATCGAAAGTGCAAAAATAAAAAATCAGCAGCCCATATTTCCTTGTATTTTTTCGCGCCTAGCGCAGATCCGACAAAGTGAAGCGTGACGATGGAGTATTTTTACGCGATGAACCTCAATCCGCCACCCATTTCATATAAAAGTCTAACAAGACGTTGACGTTGAAAAAAGTTGAAAATTGAAATTTTCATGTCGCTTTCTCATAAAAGTTGGAAATTGAAATTGTCATATCGATTTCTCGTGATGTTTCTTAATTCGCGAAGCTTCCTCTATGAGGAAGCCAAAAATACACAAAATGCTTTCTCATAGAAGAATCTTCGTGAATTAAGAAACATCACGAGAAAACGATATGACAGATTCAGTTTCCAACTTTTATGAGGAAGGGATATGAAAATTTCAATTTGCAACTTTATGAGGAAGCGCTATGAAAATTTCAATTTTTTTGTTTTATTTCAGATTACCGTAACGGCTGAAACGGTGTACGCCGCTGAACAAAACCGCGGCCGAATCTCTTTTGTGTATTAACAATAAGTTCGTTGTTAATTGATATTTTGCAAGAAAAAAACTCACACTTCATAACACCTTGTACCTACTGTGTGTAAAAACCTGACGTTGTCCTTCTAATACTCGCTTCAAAAAGTTTTTATAAATCGACCTGTTTGTTTTGGACTAAATCCTTATGCCTTATGTATGACTTTTGACAAGGCCTGATGCGAAACTCTTGAATTTTGACGGGAGGTTTCCTAAAAGTGTATTGAGACTGGCAAAACTTCTAAATTGGATATCATAAGAATGCCATCAAATATCTTCCTCAATTGCTTCATGCCCTTCGATTGCTTCATGCCCTTCGATTGCTTCGTGCCCTTCGATTGCTTCGTGCCCTTCGATTGCTTCGTGCCCTTCGATTGCTTCGTGCCCTTCGATTCCTTCGTGCCCTTCAATCTCTCATAGATTCAACATCGCATATACAAAACTAGAAGGCCGTAGGCTTATAAGCTATAAATACGTTCTGTTTCAGATATGTGAACTGTTTACTTTATAACAAACATTGGATTAAGGCTCTTTTATTTACCTTTAACAGAACACAAAGATTGAATGAATTTTATGTCTTCCGTCGTACCGACGTTTATCATCGGGTTTTATAGCGAAAGACATAACACGTGCGAAAGGTTCAGCTATGTTGACTGTTCTCAAACACGATAAATATTATTCCCGTCGAGAAATCCACACATTAATTCGATACGCAATATAACAGTCAGATGGAACGAGGAGAGTCTTTTTTTTCTTTGGACGTGTCAACCTCGCACGTGTAACATTGTCCCTCCGCGACATGGAATATCCCTACTTTTTTTTCCATAGCATTGTTACATCTCTCACTCGACTACACGTCTTTAGCGGCTTGCGCGAAGATACCTCTACCGCAATATAAATCAACTAGGAATTATCTCTGCGCATGTGACGGTAAATCAGCAACCTGTTAGTCGCAGCAGATGTTCTGCTTCGTCTTTGTCTAACACCGACGATCGACCAAGTCGTGGATACATACAAAATGTAAAGTGAACAAGAGTCGCCGCTGATTTGCCACTGATTGGATGAGTGAAACACTTCCAACGGTATCGATTGATTAAAAAAATATATATTTTATTCAAGTGGCACATTGTGATTAATTTTTTTTGTTATATTAAATGCTTTGGTAGATCGATTTTTTTAAAACTACTTAATACATTGATCATGAAGAATGATGTCGAGTGTATTGCCAACGGGGGATCGTTGACGCGAAATATTTATAAGCTGACGCATGTTTGGTGCAGACAGAACTGTAAAAGTAAAAAAAAAAAAACAAACCAGTATAATTTTTACAATAATTGAGCGATCCTATAGGTAAAGTTGTCCGATCGATTGCACTCACGTCTTTTTCGCTCCCACATCGAGTACCATCGAGTGCCGCCGCGCCGGTATTACTGCATTCACCTTCCTTGTTTAAGCAGAAGATTTTCGTGCAGATACTATACTCTGGAAATTGGTCCTTAAAGAGAAATATCGTTAACTACGAACATCTAAGTGCAACGGAATATGATGGTGTAACGATTATCGCTACAACAACAATATGAGAATAAGAAAAAAAAAAAAAAATACCCACTTGGCACACCGACCCGCCATTCAAAGATTCGCATTGCGCTTCCAAATTCTTCACCTTTCCGGGCATTAGTTTGGGCAGACTTTCGTGACCCTCGTCAGGTCGATTGTACAGACACGTCAACTTTTGATCACTTCGAAAAAAGGTATGATTTCATAATTAAACAAACAAAAAATAATTTTTGTAAAAACGAAGAGAGGGAAATATTTTCGATACATACTTGAGGCGTTCCTGTATTTCTCTCATGGAACAAGGCGAGAAATCTGAAGAGTTGGTCGTGAATCTTACGGTACCCGTCATGAGGAATCCGTAGTAATATGCGCAGACTTCATCACCATTATCGTGCTGGGCACCGAATCTGCAAATAAACATAACATCTGAGAATTGTTTAACCTTGGTTTTTATTTTTTGTTTTTTTTTTAAATATTTGCCGTGACGCAGTTAACTTCATTATCGGTCTTTATCAACGAATTTTATTTACACGTGACCCAATTCGTGAGCTATGATATGCAGACCGCTGAATACGCCGTCGTCTTGGAATATTGAGACGGCATTGATCGTTTTGTGACGATCGTCTTTTTCGCATGCAGCTCCTAGATACGCCTGGCCTGGAAAGTATTAAAATAACCCGGTTAAATCAACGATTAATAATAATGAATGGTAAAGAGTATCGAGCATCAACTTACCCAGAATATAAGCGTCTAGTCCGAAATCATGTCTGTAGCATTCATAAAGAAATTATTATATGGATTTTCGCAATCTATCGTGGCATATATTTGTATCTTTTCAACTCAACGATATACTCGCCTTGTCATCGTGGTGACAACGTCATAGCTGTCGAGCGGGAACGTGTCTTTAACCCCGTACCAAAATTCCCGTGACTCCGGCATTGCTTTCCATGTGTCGAACGCCTTCGAGCTGACCATATTTCTCTCAATGTACGGTGTCGCTCCGGCATCCTGTAAATTCAAAGAGTGTCACATTATATTCGTGCATGTTCTCACGTATGTCGTGTCATTTTGAATTTACCTCTCCGAGAACTATCGCGGCAATGTGCATTCTGATCTTCGGTGCACTGAGACTTCGGTACTTGAGATCTACACCATTCCAGAAAGCCAGCAGATACTCAAGCAGACCATAGATATCATGTCCGTACGGCCTGAATCGTTACAGTTACAATCAAACTTGGATGTTCTTTTAGCAATCGTTATAATTTCGTAGTTGAAACACTTACGTGTCGAAAGCAGCGTATGCACTGTTCTCAACTACGACAAGAATTTCCGGGTACAGTGTATCCGGAACGGCGTCGACTGATTTGGCAAACCTTTCCAGAAGTTTCGTTTCGCTAACGGCTGTTGATATGCAAAATATTTTTATATATTCAATCGCATTTAGGGACAAGAGTATTTCTTGAATAAACGATGATCCGTAAACTCACGTGAATGTGAATAATTTTCTTTGACAGTTTCATTCATCCTGATGACAATGTGATACGGTGAATATTCAGGATCCTCAGGACGGTCGATCGATCGACGTTTCCTACTGTACTCAACTATTAAACGTTGGGGCAGAGATCTGATCGCCATTCTCTTCGATTCGATGAAACCATTCTACGAAAGAATTAAACGTATATTGTACACGAACTTTTCGTCGTGTAAAATTAAATAGCGCGATCAAACTTTTACGTACGACTCTGGTTCGCTCGTTGTCTTTCGTGTCAATCACCATCGACGCCATCGTGTTCGGGTCTTCGAATATCCGCCCGACCATATCCATCAGCTACGAGTGAAGAACCAATCGTACAATTGAATATAATATTATATATCGTAGTAAAATTTACAAAAATAAAACTAAATAACAAAAATATGTGCTCACGCCGGGTTGAAACCTGTACTCGACCCCCTCCGGTTTGGAATACGAACGTTTGGCGTAGTAGACAGGTGTATGTCGTCCGGCCAAAACGGAGTCTGCAGGGTGCAACCAAAGATCGATGTCTTCGCCGAAAGCTACCGTGTGAATATAACGTCCCAATGAAACATCTCTCCTGTGCAGTCGTTTAGGCATATGAAGCTGCACGACCTCATATTCTGGAACTAAGAAAATCGATGTTAAACGGCATCATAGCTTGAGCCTTATCCCAGCGATTCCGTCATTTACAAAACCATCGTATATAACTAGATACTTACCGGAATCGACATCCGTCTGGAACACGTATCGCACCTCCTCGGAGGTCATGTACTTGTGAATCTGTTTGCAAAATTTAAAGTATTTTACAATTTATAGTCGAGATGCGAACGGAAATTGAATAAGTAATATTGTATACACTGTTAAAAATTATATGAAATTTACAACCTCGGTATATGAAATTAGAATTCATACACATTGTATTTGAATTTTAATAATTTAATCTCAAATGCAATACCTGTATATTAAAATTACCGGTGATCGCATCGAAAATTACGACATCCGTATATAAAAAATATGTTATTATTACAAATATTATACAAATAATATTGTTTATAATATACCGGTAACGCAATATTCTCACATACGTGTAAATGAAATTTCATATACTGTATATGGATAAAACTTCATATACATTTTATATATTTTCAAACAGACATTTTTAACAGTGTAGTAAAGATGATCGACTTACTTCCTCATGGGAAAAGCATCCGGGCACAATGGCCACGCAGAGAAGTGTTATACCTAGATACATGTTCCTTTCGCTTAATCAATCAAAGATCTACGATCCCAAGCTCGTCTCACGATCTTAAATACCCGACGGCAATCGACAATCAAGAACAGAGCTATTTAATCTTAGCTAACATTAAAAAATGGGAAGAGCACACCGTTTATTAGCAAAAATTCGCATTGAAATCCTCTGATACATATTTGATTTATGCCAAATATCCGCTGCCGTGATGAACTCAGCTGCTGGCCGATTGTGTAACGCTGAGTCTCGTTATATGGTCGAGGAATGATGTAATCAAAACGAATCTTTCCATGTGAATACAAGAAATTTCATGTTATTTATGATTGTTTGCGGAGATGAATATATGTGGAAGGTAATCGAGTAATTAATGTTAATTTGCACAAGCACGCTGTTATGTCCATGACCCTCTTTTCTGCCTTCATTCATTTCCGCACGAGCCGATGCCAGTAGTACAGCCCCTATATGGTCAGGCAGGTGAAGAAAGTTCTAATTCTTTTACATTTTCGAGTCTCACGTTATTCGTACACTCGAATAGGGCATATCAATGACAATGAAACAACGCATACGACTCCATATAACTATTTTATTTTTCAATATTTAACATGTATTATGTAGTACGTACGTGTATTTGAGACCCAGCACGATGATATTATACAGTTAGACGACAACGATATTATTGTTATACAAAAATGTTTGCTCATTCCTTGGATCTACAAAATGGATAATATATGCATTTACCCGAGTAGAAATTTTCGAGCGTTACATCGGGCCCTGCTAGGGTCCTGATAAGGCCTGACAAGGCCTTATCGGGACCCTATCAGGGCCTGATGTAACGCTCGAAAATTTCTACTCGGGTACGTGTTTCCTTTGATCGATATACATATATATATTTATTTCGTACGGCATTCACGCCAGATCATCATCCTTAGCGAATTATTGATTAAACAATAAAAAATGTGATACGTATTTTTTTTGAATGACAATTAAGATATACATACTATATAGGGCTTCACGTGGCCGATGCTCGACGGAGTCAATACTCTTATTTGTTTGTTTTTCTTTTTTTTTTACCGTTATGACGCAAACGCACACATAAAACACAGCCTCGTATTGTTCATTCTACATTTTCACAACTTAAACATACTCTTACAACTACGAATAAATTGATATATAATGAACGTCGTCGCTTCACGTGATTCACCGTGCAATTCGCACAGTTACGACGCCGCTAAATTTATGTCTCTTTCTGAATTACCACCGATATGTAAAACTCGCAATAACTCACGGGGGGACCCCGCACGATCGCGCGCTTTGCGCAGGAACGCACATTTATTTGATACATCGTTAATCAACTAATCAGTAACTTCTACTGTTTAAGATCATTTTACCACGGACAAAGCCAAAGCCCAAGCCTTTTTTTTAACTCTTGTTCACAATCTTTTAATCACCCTTCACCTGCGAGTAGAGTTAGGATTCTTTGTATAATTCAAATAATTCTTTAATCAATCGTTACAGAATGTAGGTAACAACAAAATGCAAATAAAAAAAAAAAATTGGAAAAAAATAATGAACGAATTGGAAAGTGGTTTCTTCATGATACAGCAAGAAAATTAATTACAAACATCGATATCGTTGTTGCAGACAAATGGGAAACAGGGCCGATGTTCCCCAGAGCAAATAGTTACTCGTACGGGCGAAGGGTTGAAAAGATGATATCGTTGGCATGAATTCAAAGCTTTGACCGCGCATTAGACTAAAGCTTTAAAAAGTAATATCCCTAGTCAATTCTTCCGACCAATTCTCGTTTCAATCATTCAAACATCAGTGTCTCTCGCGTTTGTGGTCCGAGTCGAGGCTACAATGATTTCGGTTTGTATCAAGGACACGATAATCTCGATCTTCGGTTGGATGGCTTTTAAAAATATGTAACGTCCTCGATTGTGAGGGCGGAGATTCTTCGCTCCCTTTCAACGCGGAGACGTCTTGGCTTGGCCGTTGTTGGACAAGTGCTTC
The DNA here is from genome assembly GCA_963575735.1 of Amblyjoppa fuscipennis. NCBI lineage: Eukaryota > Metazoa > Arthropoda > Insecta > Hymenoptera > Ichneumonidae > Amblyjoppa > Amblyjoppa fuscipennis. The sequence goes on along the minus strand of OY754488.1, from coordinate 41,135,479 downwards.
CAGAGACCGGTGATGAGGGGTACATCACGGAAGCTGTCAGCCTTCGGCTACGGATGCTACGAGCACATTAGATCGACCGAGTGAGACTCTCCCCAAGCGTTTTGGACCTTGAAGCCCGGTGTCGGTCTCGGCACGACATGATGACTCGGCGTCGAGTTACTCGCGTGCCTGATCGTCGTCATGGGTATACTGTTTCCCGTTGTCGACTTTTTAAGCGTCTTCTTAGCCGGTAACGAGCTACCGTTGTCCTCCTCGAAGCACACCTTTAACGATCCATAAATGCACAAAAAAAAGATTAGCCTAAATAATCTGCCATAGAAAGGTACGGTAAAAATTGAAGTTTCTTTCCCCAAACTCACCCATGAATTTTCCACCTTTTTAGTTTCGTTCGACAGATCAATAAGCAGATTCTTCTGCACCTCGTTCTCCTGCTGTTTGCTCTGTGTTCCTTGATCCTGCTGACCGTTACCCTGCTTCATCTCCTCCGAAACTTTTTCATGATTATCTGCAGCAAAAACGCGATCCACGGTTAACGCGATGCGTATTCCAACCGATCGGTGAAATGGGAAAGTCCTTCTTCTATATTTTAGAGTTTCTGGACAATAAATGGGCGGTACAAAAAAAAAAAAACAATGATTACTATATTTTCTCTTCTTACATACTTCATATATGATGAGAAACGAGAAAAACCTGCCGGATGCGATTATGTCATTTTTTTTTTTCTCTCACTCGATCATTGCTTCTTTCCAATCCGGTCATGTCACCAATTACGCAACGAAACGATTCCGAAGTTCGGATAATATTTACATTCCGATGTAGTTTCCTTCGATACATTAAAGTTACGTCCATGTGCATGTTCACTTTGCGTCTCAATGTCTCAATAGAGCTCGTTAACTGCATTGACAATTGAGCAAAGAGCAATTATACTCTTCGGCCGAATGTTCATTCCCCTCCTCCCCGCCATTTGTGTCAATTAATTAATTTTTATGAGCCCGAACGCGTCAGTGTATTACGGATGGAGCTTCAGAGCAGAGTGTATAGAGAATAAAAAAAGAGAATGAAGCACGAGAACTCCCATTCAATGGCAATCGATGCACATCCGCTAAATTGGCAATCGCTCGAATCGCTGTTTCATTGGTCTTGATTGAACAAAAATTACCGGTGAACCGAGCAATCAACTCTCGACGGTAATCGAATTATCGTTTAGTTCGCGTAAAATCGACGAGTACCTGTTTTACAGGAAAAAGTCGAATTTCGAATAGTCCCGTCGTCGAGTTAACCGTACAGAGCCCGAAGGTTTCCAATTTCCCTCGATTAATGGGTGTCGGGCCTCTGTCATGGATGCAGGACTCGTATACGGTACTCGGAATTTCCATACACTTTGACGTGCTCCGCATAGCACTAACCGCTTTATATACTTCCATTATAATATTCCATCGGACACAGAATTTCTCGATAGCTATTAAATTTCCCGTAAGTAGAGCCGGATCTTATTCTCATTGCCATAAATTCAATGGGATTGAAGCTATCAGTGCTTATCATCATTGACATCCGAAGATATATATATATATATATATATATATATATATATATATATATATATATATATATATTTATTTATTTATTTATTTTTTTACAAGAGATGAAAAGACGAAACCAATAAACTTTTTAGACATAAAAGTTCTCGTATTCGTAAAATCGCGAAATGGGATTCGCGAGTGATAAGTGTGTACGAACCTATTCTGTCCCGATTCAACGGAGGACTTTTGTCCTGGGCATGATGAATTCTCGGATCAGCCTGCGACATTTGCCAGGCTTCGTAAGCCGTGTTGAAAGCTCTCGCTACCGTCAGCGTCACGGTCTGTGCCAACTTCCTCTTCGGGCACAGAAACGCGTGACACTCCATCGTCTCGTTCATGTTGGTAGCTATGAAAGCGAACACGTGATCGTGCGTAGCGTCCGCCGAACAGTACGAGATTCTGCAATCACACGACAAACAACATTGTACTTTTATTACAAATCATTTTGTCGTGTTGAAAAAAACAAAAATCCGATTGTAGATATATTTATGTTTAGCAAAATGTTATTTATGTTTAGCAAATTTTAGCCTTGAAATTAGGATTCGGTCGCTCAAATTATTAATAATCCAACGCTCGACTGCACTCATGTGCAGCGAACCACATTGAACATTTCCTTTTTTTTTTTTTTTTTTAGTCGCTTTTCGCTTTTTTCCCATTCCATCGCGTAACCGCACACAACCCGCTCGATACATCCCCCGTGCCAACTGATGCACTGTGCATCCCTTCGTTCGATTACGCTCGTGCACGCTGAAGCTCGCGAATAAAATGAAAGAGCAGCGAAACTAAAACGAAAAAAAAAAAAAATACAAAAGAAATGTTTAAAAAACTAAAGAGTAACACTCGCCTATATATCGAGACTTGGAGTTGATCCTCTTCGGTTGCGAGGTCAGTCATCCTGATCCCCCTCAGACTCACTGCCAGCGAGACCCTTTGTAGTTTCTTTCCACTGGCTTTGGCCTGAAAACAAAATCGTCAATGCGTCTCGCATGAGCTTTCCGTGAACGGTCGGGCGTAAAAATAAAGTGAAAAATTTCAGAGTATAGTAAAACCTCTATTATCCCGGGCAGAAGGGACCGAATAACATTATCTCAATCGCTGTTCAAAAAAATATACTTCGCAGTGCATGAAAGTAGGAAAAAAAAATTCATCGACAATACCGATATCAAAAGTTTCATACTCGTTTGTTAAAAATAAAATGTCCTACTTTAATTCATTTTTTACATTGATTTCCCCGATCATTTTATTATTCCGTTTTTCATTCAGAACCAATATTGCGATAAAACAGTGTCCTGTTTTTCAAAACGGTCCGGTACGATTCTAATGAATTGTCGAGCTTCACTGTGAGTCAATCGCTCGATGGACATTATATTCTCATCAGCATGTTCCCCGTACACGTGCGAAAAGAAAAACTTAGGCACGGTTAATCCGCCGTCCGCTTGAACCGGCGCCCGCTAATAATCGCGGTTTTACTGTACTACGAGGTGATTAGTTCGGCTTTACGCTGAACGGGGTAATTCGTCGATGCGATAGCCCTTACACGCGCATCGGTAAACCCCGTTACCGAATTCAGAGAAGCGAAGGGTTCAAAGGGTTCTCGTGAAATGAGCCAGATCCCTCAAAGCTGCACTCTGGCGTGTAACAAAAAGCTTCAATCACCGTGAAATTCGAAGTTCGAACTCGTTGCAAACCGCACATTCCGCATGCATGCATAGTCACCGGACTCGCTCTTAAATCCCATGTGATGCGCGGGCATGGTACAGCGAAGATGAACGAAATTTCATTCGTCGATTCAAACGGGCGAATAAGCCTCTGGCGAAAGCTTATTGAAATATCGAATATCAGGATATCGGGTTTTCCGCCACTTTCGATGTTAACGAAACTGATATCGGTGTGTGTATCTCCGACAGTTTCGAGTTTCGTCTGTACAAGCCAATCGACAAGTATCTCAATAGCTTGCTCACACGGAAAAAGAGTATATGTTACGTGCATCGAAAAAAACAAAAAAATATATGTTATATGTATAAAATTTATTTTCACCGAAAAATGATATAATTACGGATATATTTTTGGCTATATCTCTGCGACTACGAGTCCTAAAAAACATAGCCTGCAATATGTCTGATATATTAATCATATAAAAACACCGAGTTTAACGCCCAATTCAACGAATGTAGAGATGAAGATTGATTAAGACACACGATATTATATAGATGACCGAAATAGTTCTGCGTGACAAATGACAAACGTACAGATTATCGATTGACGTGATAAGGTGCGTCCAGATTTGACTTTATGAGAGAACCGAAGTGTGACAGTTCGTGCACCAGATAGTTAGCTGCGATTCAATTTAATAATATCCGCTCCAAAACCAAATACGCGCGTTATTCATTAGCTTGATCGTTAAAATATTCCAAAAATATTTTTTGCCAATAGGGTAAAAGTGTTTAGATACGAACGATACTTTTATCCTGTTCAATTAACCGTGTGAGTAATTAGTGTGATTTACAAAAATAAAATGTCGAATTAATTTTTTCACCTCCGGTTTGTTTTTATTGAAAAAAAAAAAAAAAAAAAATGCAATTAAATGTTACAGGTTGGTATAATTCGATATTGTTTCAACTGCAATTGTATCAGCGGGCACGAATCTAATTGAGACTATGTAACCAGCGAAATTAAATTGAACCGGTGTTCAACTCCTAGACCGCCGCCGTTGGGTGTGTCAAAATTTTATGATTCAATTATTCAGCAAGTTCTCCGAGGAGTCTGCAACATATCTGGCGTCGTAGCGCTAACGAGTAAAGCCACGAATATATTTCGGACGATTTATACGCGGCACCGCGCTATAGAGGAGCGGCGGATTCCTGCAGCAACGACGAATTTCCCTTAAAGTTGCGAGACTGCCGTGAAAGCCCACGTGCGCTTGCACCGGACAAACGGTGAAAGCATACCGGGTCCTGGCTGTGGCTGCCGCTGGTGCTTTCGAGGCCGCCGACGAGAATAATATTTGTGCCCCGGGAAAGTAATATCCCGTGTAACGACGATCCTCGCCGGCGTTCTCGCAACCTCCCTGGGATCCACGGGAAAATTCTCTCGTGTCATCGTTCTCTCGTGGGAGCGACGGGAAAAGCTCGAGTGCTGTATATATACATATATATAGGCATATATATATATATATATATAATAACACCCTCTCGCCACTTCTCCACGCCCGTCGTTTTCCGGCCCCGACGCTTCCGGCGCTTCGCAAAATCTCCGAGCAATCTCTCAACGACAACAAAATTGCGTCGCGTCGCGAAGAAACAAATTTAAACAATGCGAGAGAATAAAATTTATGCGCGACAAAAAAAAGAAAAGTAAGATAAATCTGTTTTTCGTCAGCTGTCTAGCGGAGTCAAATCACTAACGGTAGGGTTTGTTTTTTGACATCATTATTTTTTTTTAAGTACAATTGACGACGCATTTACATCTCTACCACTCACAACTCTACCAGAAAGGAACTCTAGCAGATAACAACCCTACCAGAAAACAACTTTATCATATTACAACTCTACCGTATTAGAGCTCTACCAAAATCTCTACCAGAAAGTAAAAAAAAACTCTACCAGAATGAAAATCAAACTCTGCAACATTTGAAATAAAAATAAATACCGGAATACAAGGCTACCGTCTAGCCTTGTATTTCGATAGAGTTTTATTTCCATTCCGGTAGAGTTTCATTTCGATTCCGGTAGAGTTTTTATTTCAAGTGTGGTAGAGTTTTATTTTAATCCTGTTAGATATCGTGGTAGAATTTGTTGTCTGCTAAAGTTGTGAGTAGTTGAGATGTAAACGTGCCGAACTTACATCGCAATCCGCAAATTTGAAACTCCGTGTCGCGCCTCGTGTTTCCGTCCCTCGAAAATGCAATCGGAAATTACATAGCAACAGAGTGACTTACAATTTTGTCGTTGGTTACCTGCAGACTTGCTAATTCCGTGTAATTCGCGCGTCTACCAAACACTCTCGCAGCGCAGTGGCAATCACGTCCTGTGTATGTACGGTTAGGGGAGGGCGGGAGGGAGGCCGGAGGGCTAATGGTCCTAGTGTACGAATAAGCATCTATCTATTTCTTGTGGCTGGAGTTTGCAATGTGTGTACGATGGTAGACGGTACGCGGACGTCGAGTAAAGTGTGCGAGGTAACCGAACAAAACCGTCGCCGTTGTGAAGTCGGAACTTTGTAACAAGTGCCCTGCAGCCAGAGAGATGTGCATCGCGACAGAGAATCTACCGAGAGATCGAGCGTCGGTGTTCACCACCACCAACTCGCTCAGGTACCCTGGGATATTGGTTTGTATAGTCGTTCGAGTTTACCGACAATCAAGCGTAGCGGCCGGTACCGTTGAATCCGGAGCGAGCCGTCGAGTTGTGCTCCCTGAGCTTTTGTTTCTGTACGAGCGATTTTCCGGGGGGGGAAATCCGTTAGCTCGACGTTGGGTCGCAGCCGGGTGAAAAATAAGCCCGCCGAAGAGCTAAAAGTGCCCGGCGATGGAGGGAAAATTCCGGGAGCTCGATTCTTTCCATCAGATTTTAACGGTAATCGCAAAGCGCTTTCGCCGGAGGAACGGAATTGAACCATCGACGATCAGCGACCTACGTCGATTAATCATCGCCCTGTGCCGAGCGGTAAATTGCAGGCGCGTTTAACACGGGTATAAGTTGGAGTTATCAGATATACGGGGAGAGTGAGCGAAAGCAACTGGTAAATCGGCGAGAGCTCGTCGGAGATCAATAACGCGAATTACTCGAGACTCGAAGCCGGCACCGTCCGAGGCAGCGAATCAAACGATTAAGCGCATTTAATGACGCATCCGGACGACGACTTGGGAAAGTAAACATCCTTGCGATAAAAAAAAAATGTATAATTTTTTTTGCGAACGACCCACCAGCTTTAGTGAACTTGCAATTGATTGCACACCTGTCGTTAATGACGACGTCGAGAAGAACTCTGAATTTTCGAGGCATCGTAACTACTCGTATGAAAAGATAAAAGAAAAAAAAAAAAAGGTGTATGTGGCGTATACCGAAAAATATATCTGCGGTATATGGAATAGCGAATTCTCATCGAGAAATCGTATATTTCGGATTTATTGTAAAATATATTTCTGCATATTGATCTCAAATTAGTGGATAGAGAAATAATTATTTTACCAATCGATTTTATGAAGAATTATTTCCGCGATTTTCCGGATCGTCGAATTTTTCGATCTGTCTCGTTGAGCTCGATGTCGACGACATCGCGTCGTTGTCGCGCACGTGTATAACTTTCCAATTTCACCTAATAGGGAGTTCGACTCGCGATAAAAGAGATAAAAAAAAAAAGAAACAACTCGTTTGGATTTCCATTAACGTCAAGAGTGGCACGCACGAGATTGCGGCGGCGATACTGCGTAGCTTGCTCGATTCCTCAAATCATTGTCGTCGTCGCACTCGTGTTTTCCGATTATGATGCAAACGTTTCTTGTCCACAAACGTCCACAATTCGTTTCACGTTAATTTTACAAAGAGATCTTGTACATGTTAACGTTAAATGTCTGTTAATTTTAAGAATATTTTTTTGTAAAATGAACAATAAAATAATTATCGACGTTTGTGGCAAAAAAAAAAAAAAAAAAAATTGTCAAATGTACAAATCTTTTTTTACTGTCCGCGAAATATTTTCCCAAGCTGCACAAACTTTCGTGGATTCTTCTATTTCGATCGATCTTACGATTTATCGTTTGTCGAACGATCGTGGAATATTTTGGGCGGCATTAAAGATATGGCGCTGAAAATAACGGGAACAGACATAAATTAAAACTATCCGGGAAACCTGCATATGCTTCATTAACTTTAACGACCGTCGCTATAATTGGCTCACTGTTTTCGGCAGCTTGACGTAACCCAACCCAGCCGTGGAACTCAAATTCACTGTTAACGCGAATTCACAAACAAGAGATAAGAATACGTTAATCGAGCATCTATCGTGGCTTGTGGCAAGGAAGCGTACGCACGAAAGCGTAAAGCCTACAAAAAATACAGTCGAACCACGCTCATCCAACATTCGATCAACCGACTCTCCATCGTTATCTGAGGCGCCGAACTCAACCGAGATTTTTTACATTCTTTTCCTTTTTTTAAAGTGTGAAGTTTCAAAAACACCGGTTGATTATTAATGCAAAGAGGGTTAGCCGAGGTGTAGACTCGGACAATACAGAAAACTCGGATAAAACGAATAAAGCCGCAATGCGCGAAGTAATTCTGTCATTCGTGTTATCCGAGATTTCACTTATCCGACGTACGCTCTCCCCACATTACCTCGGATAAACAAGGTGCTACCGTAGATAAATTGAAACGTAATGCAATCTTCATTCAAACATTCGTCACACATGTGTTATGCTTCATCGATAGACAAAAGATGCCCGCGTAGAAAAAAAAAAAAACATATACGTAAAACATATATAAAACATATGTAGGAGAAAGCATGTCAAAACGGATTGTTTCAAATACTTGTTGTCTAAAGACGACGAAAAAAAGAAAATTTCATCTCAAATGAAGAAGCCTTTCAGGTTCGTTTTGCCCCACTCTCCCCTATATCCAATTATAAATATAACAAATTTATATAACCGCCAAAAACATATATATTTTACGCATTATGTCCGCAAAGATAAATCCGAAGTGTATCGAAAATATATGCAAAATATATTTACACAGATGAACGTAAAAAAGTTCCATATTTCGGGTGACATTCTTATTACATAATTTTCACGAATTCATCATAATTTTCATGATTTCCTACGGTTATATCCATGCGGAGCGGTAGGAAACGGTGAATGGGCGAAATGGTGAACGAGCACCGTTAACAGTTGCTACGCGAGCTGTTCGAGTTGATGACTCTCATAATTAATGGATATATCCCGTCCGTTTCTCGTCTTCATTTACCTTCGCCACTGCCGGTCCACTCCGCCCGTTGACAATATAATTATTCCGTGGTATACGTACCATGGTAATGACAGTCTTGATTGCTTCGGCTGTGGCCTCCTCGTTCGACGGCGTCTCGACTAGAGTGCTGCCGAGATATTTAAGGGTGAACGTTGCCTCCGAGGCGTTGTTGGCACCGACGCCGTCCTGATCCTCGTGACCGACGCCCGGGCCGGCGACCCCACCGACGACGCCCTCCACGCACTCCCGACTATTCGCCAGGGCCCATTCCTCGCAGAGCTCTGTGGAAAAGCGGAAATATCGATTTGCCAACCTTCAGGACCCTTGTGCTCCGCGTCTCGCTTTTCACCTTCGAATAAAATCTCCCCCGAAGCTACGGCTCAATCTTTTTTCGATAGGTATACACCCGCGCATATGCCGCAAGTCACTTTACATAACGGAGGTATCATGACCAAAAAAAAAATAAAAAATAACAAAAATTACCTCTAAAAATATGTCACTTTTGGAAACTGCAAAGAGGCCGTTAAAGATTTTTGTTCGCTCGTAATCATTCACGCATCCCCAAAGTTTCAAGGTATTCAAGAAACCGGTCATTCGGAACCGAATTCTCAAAGTCTAATAATAAACCCTCTTTCCTCTCTCGCTTAGTCACAGAAGATTTGTTTTGGTAAAAAAAAAAAAAAAAAAAAAAAAAAAAAAAAAAAGCGTCATTTTAATGAAAATGTGTTCGAAATGTTTCAAAAGATCGAAAAATCACATTTAGAAAAAATGTCCGAATGTATGTGCGTGTGAATCAGAAGCGAAAAATTCAAATCGCTATAATTCGAGAATGCCTCGACCGGCGAGGATGAAATTTCACATGCAGCATATTGCGTGGTCCACGTTGATTAACACGTGAACGAATGACATACATTCCGAACAATATTCACCGCTGTTTTTTTTACCCTAGATAGTGTAAAAATGCACGAGGTGACCGATATCAGGCGCCTCTGGGTCAAACTGGGTCGAACTGACCAGACTGTTAAAAAACTATCTCTCAGATCGAAGCAAAAAAAAAATATGGAACCTACTGTAAACGTTCCATAATATCAATAGTTACAATCAGATAGAACGAATGACAGTATGTTAGAACAAACATTTCGGCGCACGTCACGTTCCAAAGAAAAAACGACCCAACATGACCACCAAAGGGCGAGAAGAGTGTAGAGAAATTATTTAATTGGCAACATCTACTATGCCGTTAGTTTCGCGCCCTGAGTTAGACATGTTTTTGTCCCATCCGGCAAAACTCGGTTGGCAGAGAGCAGCTCTTATGTCATCCGTCGCGCTCATAAAGCGCCTTACGGTTTAACTTGTGTACGCGTTATATAATCCTTTTGGATTGTGGAGCAGAAAGAATGAGAGAGGTGGTTGGAAAGGCATTAACAAAAAAAAAAAAAAAAGAAAGTAAAAGAAACGAAATGTATAGTTCTCCGTACGTAGAACCTCATAAATTCTCTCTCTTCGGACAGGCTTCGCCGCGTAAAGGCGAGCTCGGTACCGACGAGGACGAGAGTAGTACTTGGAGCAGAGTAGTATCAACCCGTCTGCGCGGCCACCTAACGCGGAGGCAACAGCCGGGGTGTCGCCGTCAGTTGAAATATTAAAACTCTGAACTCGCTGCTGCCGCTGCTGAGCGGTGGCAGCAGCACCGGCAAGCCTCATTAATCTTTTTAGCCACGAGAACCGACGGTTTTCCCCTCTTCTTTTGGATCCTCAGGTACTCGCTCGTACATCTAATAAAAGCGAACTGTCTGAACAAACTGAACAACCTGCCTTTTGCAACAGCAATGTAGATATATACACGGATATGTATATACATATATATATAAATTACTCGTTTTACGACAATCACCGTTGATTCGACAATAGACGATAACGAGACACTGCTGAATTGCGAACTTCACGAGCGTTCACCGAATAGATTTCTCGCTGCGCGAAGTATCCGATGCTCAATTGTCTAAAAAAAAATGCACCTTTTTGTCTTAATTAAACAACTTTCTCTTTTTTTTTTACTTGCACTTTGATCCAGCTCGTGCTCTTGTTGTTTCTCTTAATTGTTTTTTTTTTTTTTAATCATTTTTGGTTCTTCTTTTTATCGTCTGCAATGACTTACCGTGGAAGGGTAGTAGCAGGGGATGGCGGGATAAAACGGATTATTGGTAGAATTTTTTTTTTTTTTTTTTTTCTGCCGAACATAAACAGCAGTCTCATCGCAAATGGAGGAGAGTTCGGTCCGACCCGCGCTCTTCTAGTAATACTCCAGTGGTTATACCGGTATTACTGGCTCCCTTTTATTCCAGAAATGCGCGTAGTTCATTGCAGCACAGTGGAGCGGTGGAAGCATTGTTGTCGGTTTTTATGGTATCTCGTTATATTCGCCCCCCCCCCCCCCCCCGCCTCTACCCTGCCAAGCCTGGAAACATTGTCGGCAGCGGTGCAACACACCGCACGTCTGGTGCGATAACAACTCCGCTCCCGTATCTCCTGTGAAATACACCTCGTTGGATCGGATGTTTGGATACGTGAATACACTGGTGGACGGACTGAGTTCCTGGCTCATCCCCGCGAAATTATGCACGCTCAGCGGTTCCGACGCGGAAATATGTTTCGCACGATTGTGAAATATTTAGAGTTCTCGTTTATTTATTTTACATTTAACGGGCGAATCCAGCATGTGTTCCGGCACACCACGTTTATCGCCCAGAGCTGTTTAACAGTTAGGCCATTGAACCCAAACCCAAATCGACGAAAACGCCCTTGACTATGTTTACGCCAATAATTTGCTTCGACGCTGCTGTGCGATCATTCGTTCGTTGATTCTCCATTAGTTTTTCATTATACACGATGTCGGAGCAAACAAACCCGAAGCATAAATATGATTGTCGCGACAGCTGTCGGTACTCCGAAGCTATGTATTAGCCAGTCTCGACAACGACAATAATCTCATCTCTATTTCCGATAGAATTGTTTTGCCTATTTTTGAACGTCGATTCTGGCAAAGTAACAAAGTTCTCGCGACCGGATGTCCCTAGAGAAAACACATTTGTTTTTTTTGTCAACATTGCCCTCCGCGGTGTCGTCTCGTCTCGAGCGAGATACACATTCCCGTTCGTTCGGAGACGTGACAAGACAGTCAAGAGCACAGGGTTCCAATCTTCTACAGGACAAACCCGCACCCCCCCCCCCTTTCTTCCCCGCAAGAATATGAGTTCGTCCTTTCACGATCTTCGTTTTCGCGTATGCTAGTAGGACTCGAGGACATTCGCCACGTCGTCGACGAAGTGGGAGATCCCGGGGAGAAATGGCAAAGAGTGTCGGTGGCGAACGCGCGAGGAGGTCTCGTCGGTTGGCTGTCGCCGACAAGTTCCTCCAGTCGACGAGTTCTCCTCACCCCCAGAGACGCGAAAGAACGTCCGACGTCGGTGACACATTCGGCCGACACGAGTTGGAAAGTAGTTCCTGCCCGACTCTCTCGTCTTCGCGATATAAATGGCGGGGCGATGTAAGACTCGTGCGGTGGGTAAGGGTTGAAGGCTCGACGAGCCATGGCAACGCGGCTCCAGCTGACGCCGGGCACTCACTGCGAGACACCGAGTTCTTGGAGTTTTTACTCTTATCGTTTTTTTTTTCTTTTTTTTTTTGCCTATTCTCTCTTCGAGTTCCGAGGTAATGCCGGGAGGGCGGTGAAAGCGAGGAGCGAAAAATATGCCCTGCTGCCGTCAAGCCGGATGTACAGAAAACTGTATGGTTGTTCTCTCGTTGACAGCCACGAAGCCGCAGTTACGTGAAATTACGACCCAACGATTCAATTATCCTCGACGTAGTTGAAGGCACGGGAGCGCAGGAGCTGGAGCGAGAAAGGGAAGTCGTCGACGCTCGGTACTTTGCATCTTTCTCATTATTTCACCCTACAATCCGTTCTACGTTAAACACTCTAATTGGAATACCAAAGTTTGCCGAGAGGAGATTTTCGAGCGACGGTTAACTCGACAATCTTGGCAAACAATTGTGCGAATTTGAAGCCCGATGCAGAGGCGCGGGAGGGGGGGCGAAGGGCGGCAGACGGGGCGGTGCGAGCGAGCGCGAAAAAATCTGCTGCGCAAGTAATAAGAGTCCTCCTGGAGCAGACGTGCTCAATCGGAGCGAATGTCACGTCGAGCTTTTCCTGTATAAAGCGAAAGGAAAATAGAACGAGAACGGCGGAGAAAAAAAATAGCGGTTGAAGCGGTCTGAGTACGAAAACCCTCTCCGTCGCGCATTCTCAAGATGTCCTTTCAGGGTCTTTTTCCCTGCAAAATCACGGTGCGCGGAAGATTCCGACAAAACGGACCCGTGTTCTTCGGTCGAGATGAGGATTTTTTGTCTGTGTCTCTGCGAGAAATTGATAAAAGACGTCCGTTTCGCCCAGACGTCCCTTCTTGCCCCTGTCTGCCCAGCTCTATAGTACGACTCTTGACTAGACGTACCGAAATGAAAATTCAGTTATACAAGTTTATTTCCCCGACTTCGCTTTCGGCTCCTGCCTGCCGCACTCCAACTCTCGCCGAGCTTCCAGAGCTCGACGTACGCTTCGAGTAGCCGAAGAAAAAAGACCACTCGAGGTCCCGGTGCGCCCCCGTTGTGCGCCCGAGTCTGGGAACTCTTTGGCTCTCGGGTTAACTCCATATCGAGGACTCGCGGCTGAGCTACCCTGCTGGGGCAAGAAAGTACCTCGAGTTTTCGGCGCTTTCAACCTTTCGGGTTGAATCTACTTGGGGAAAAAATTTTAAATTCCTTTATCTTTACTTTAAATCCTTCATCACTCGTAATTCAAATGATTGCCAGTGGTATCGGAGCACCGCGGGCGCTCCACAGTATTTTTTTCGTAAATTTTTAGTGAACACGTGGAATAATAATTTTCTCGCTTCCGGCCGCGTATTTGCGTATGAAATATTGAGGCAGAAGTGAAGCGAGCCGAAGATTTTTGATAATCAGCTATTTTCGGTATTTTTCAACGGCGGTGTTCCCGCTGGAACAAAAAATTGCTAGACATCAAGGCAATATTTTTCTTGTAACCGATGAAACTTTAGTACCTTGGAGTAGTTGGAATGATTGAGAAATGTGAACGCGATTATTTTCCGTTGCTGCCAAAGCCTCCTCTACGGGACAGCTGTGTAATCTCAGAAATTTATTTTTCACAGAAGCTTCGTCAATAAGAGTGAATTACGTCGGGAAGTAATTTGAAAATATCAATTTTAATCTTTTTTTAAAAATCTTTTACCGCCTCGTCACAGCCTCGCGCAAAAACAGTCAATCGCGAATAAAGCGAATACCCTTCGATACGCGCAATTTTTTTTTCTTGTCGATTTTTTTTTTTTCCAAGTTAATCCTCAGGTAGTCCGATGGAGGAAGGTGGCTCGTTCCAACCCAAAAGTTATAATCCAGATCGCGCAAGCATCTCTCAGTGCTTTGATAATCGCATCGGAAAAGCGCTTGTCTTCGTGATTCGGCAGTGTCCCGAGCTTCCATTCATGAGATTTTCACTAACAGCCGAACCGGGGGAGCACGGATGCGAGGGAGAGAGCGTGTTTGTACCAACGAACAGGAGTTCACCCGGACTGAGCGGACCGCGGGGACTCGTACTGTATATATAACTTACCGCCTGGTAACCCGTATAACTTGGCCGAAACTAATCCGCGAGGCCACGAGAACGAGCGCCAGAGGACCGGGAACGATACGCTGCTGTTACCCTTGCCGATGAAATCCTATTACGAGGGCCGGAGAGAACGGATTACCAAGGCTGGCAGGGAGGGGGGATGAATGGCAGAAGGACAGAGGGATAGATATGGCTGCTGCTACTCCTGCTCCCGCTTCTGGCTGGATCGATCCTTCGACCCTCCGACTCTCTCTCTCTGTGTTCTCCTGTCCCGTCTTCCTCTTCTATATATCGTTTCACGCGAGATAGCGACTCTTCGAGCTTTGTCGGCTTTATTTCCGGCTCTTTGAACTCTCCCACCGCTTCCTCGCCAATTCACATTCGGAAGTATCGAATACATGTACCTCTTTCTCGGGAGAAAGAGAGTTTCTCTATTTGCGCCCCTCTTCGTCGGGATACTTATCTTCTTCCTTCCGTCCCATGTTGCGTTTGCCACCGCCCCGACCAAACTTGCACACGGTGAAATTTTTCTCGTTGGTAAATGGACCGCGGGAGACGACTAAGATCTTTACGGATAAAGAAGTGGAAAGAAAATAAAAAAAAAAATTGAAAATGAAGGCGCAAAATGAGAACCAACTGCGAGAGGGCGTAGCTAACCATCTCGTCACAGCTTTACTCGACGGGAATAAAAAGTAGAAATGGGAAAGATAAAAAAAAAAAGGAAAGTTCCGCGGGAGAAAATGTTAGCGGGAACGTGTAGAGTGCCGGGACCGTGGGAGGGGGGGGTGGGGGGGGGGCGGAGGGCTTCAGAATACCACCCTGCCCCGAGAAACATCGGTAGTTTGTGGAATGTAAAAAAAAAAAAAAACAGTAACAAACTTTACTGCGGAGCGAAAAAGCAACCCTCGTTCTCTCGTTGGCTTTATAGCCTCATCCTCGGGCATCCGAGGTGTGCCTCGTTTCGTTCTTCGGCTTGGCTATATAACGAACCGAGAACGGGATCTTTGGTTCGAGGGCTTTCAGGACACAATCTGAACGAAACGAGAAAAACTATACGAGCATTTTCGAACTATTGATCGTCGTTCTGATTTCTTGCGTAGAAAGAAAAAAGAAAAAGAAACGTTTAGCAGAAACTCACAATTCAAAATTCATATTATTGTTGTCATACGTGTGAGAGATTCCGCACCGTTTTTTTTTTTTTTTTGTTTAGCCAAGTTAATTTTGGTTAATTTTGGCACCAGTTAATTAGGACAAATCGCGGAGATTAACAACGAAAGGGACATGATGATCATTAATCCTTAACTACTGGAAATTTAATGAAGCTCGAACGAAATTGGATATCATGGGTAAATGACCAGCATTTCCCGATTCTATATGTCTGCCTCTCTCGATTGAAACATCGACGAACATCATGTGAAAATACTCGAAATACGATCACCGGAAATTCAAACATCCTCTCCCAAATTATTATTATTATTATTATTATTATTATTATTATTATTATTATTATTATTATTATTATTATTATTATTATTATTATTATTATTATTATTATTATTATTATTATTATTATTATTATTATTATATGTTCATCAAGATCGCCTTACGAACTCTCGAGCGTCAAATGCGAGAGTTTCGCATGTGGGCCGTCTCTGTAAAGTTTCGCCGTCTATTCGTTTATTCAACCACGTACCCTAGGCCGGCCCCGTTCAGCGTCCCGTCGTGTAGGGTTCGCCACTTTGCAGTGAATTACACGGACGGCCGAACGGTCGTATCGAAAGTTCGTCGACTCGTGTGTGGGCGCAATTGCATTATGCAGAATAGAAGAGGGTCGTGCGGCCGAGTGTGTTCCCGATGTTAAAGAGACCCGCGAACCGCGAAGTGCATATACACTGTATTCACGTAGCTATCCGCGCCACACACACAAGTATACGCACCCTCGAAATACGTATACGTTTATGGACTCCGTGTGTACACAGCTCTGTATTCATCGTGTGTTGCCGGTACGTGCTCGAATCGCTCTATACTGTACAGTGTATAATCGTATATGCATACTCTTGCATGGATAGTTAATATCGAACAACGGAAGCCCGAAAGCGTTGTTGCACCCGAGCCACGTTCATGAGTGCTGTTCCCGTACGAAGGTAACAGCCAACGAGAGGCGCTCGCTGAATAATTATTTGCAGCCGATGCATTAATACAATTATCCGGCGCCGTTGATGCGCCTGCGATTCACTTCGAGAGAAATGTAGATCGAGAGTTCGGTAAAAGCGTCGGGGAAATCGGGACTTCGAATTGAGCACCTTTCGGCAAAGCGAAACGAGAAGAGCACAGAGAGCAAAGTTTGAGATTTCAGGACTGTCGGACTCGCGAAAAGCTCCCCCAGATGGAAGTTCCATCGGGCAGGTGGAAATCTCGTATCTGGCCGATCGAAAGCAATCCGCGTCGGACCTCGAGGGCAGCCAGAAAAAGACATCCCCCGAACAAAGAAACATTCACCGTACAGTGTATAAGACATCTCCGGGAGTCACTGAAACTCGAATGGTAATCCTCCGGGTATCGTTTAATTTGTATTTAAATTGAGTCTCCGCCGTTAAGCGTCAAAGCGGACCGGGCAGATAGCGGCGGAACTGGCATTTCTTCCTTCTTCCCTTACCTCGTGTACTTTCTAACCGGTGGACCGAGTCGTTCGACTCTCGATCCGCTTCGTCGAAAACTGGAGCCGCCTCGACAGCAAGTCGGACCGAGGATGCAGAAACGAAAGATCGGGCGAAGTTGTCGACGAATAATAGAGCATCATTTCTCGGTCGGTAGAGTAGAACTTCCTTCACAGAACTCGTCGACGAGTTTAGCAAAATGTTTTGCCTTCATTCAATTCGTTTCGCTCCTCCGTCTTCTCAATTATATGATGAAACCCTAGCCGAGTCGCGGAGTAACTTGATAGACGAAGAATCGTAAATCGAGGGGATCGCCAGCGCTACGATAGAGAGCTCGAAGAGGCAGAGACGGGGAGGGATGGGACTCGAATTGAGGAAGTCGTACAGGGTATATATAGGAAACTTCTCGTCAGAGGTAGCTTCCACCTCCGGTGCACTTCACGGTGGTACCGAGTGCGATAGATGGACAGAGCGCACTCGACTCTCCTCTTAATTGCGTCGGGATATAAGAGGATCTAGGGAGTAACGACCAACGGCTGGGACAAAGCCGTGGAAGCTATACGATTCCCGGGAGTAGCGGCACGGGAAAAGAGACGGATAGAGAGACGCCCAGCTAGATAAAGAAAAAAAAAACACAAAAACGAGTCGAGTGAAATGAGAGAATCGTCCAATAGCAATTTAGACATTTTTTGTTTTGTTTTTTTTATCTCCCCCGGCATCGAGCACTCTCGACTCTCTGAAAGGTTTCTTATACAGCCAGCTACAATGAAATGACAAATCGTAGCGAGTAAACAAATAAGTGTGCGAATAACAATTTCGTGAAATTTCGTGGCAGAAATTTATGTGGCTTTTCGAGCGCATCATTTATAATTAACGTCATCGTCAACTGTGACGATTTTACTCGGGCAACTAAAAGGATTTCGGGAGATTGGGTCGCATCGAAATTTCTCTGACGAGATTTTCTTCATCGGTCTTCACAGCCTGGAAGTGCTTCCGACTACCGATGGCGCGGTGAACATCACGCTCTATGTGCGCGATGCTCCGGCAGAGCTTCGCTCGGGAAATTCGTTATAGAAGCCACTCACCGAGATAAATTCAATCGTGCGTTAGTGCCAGGAGGCTCGCCGGAACATCAGTGCTATCTCGTACACCGGCTACGGGCTACGCGTATATATAAACCGGCCCATGTTCTTCATGAATATTTATGAACGGTGCGCGTATAACAATGCCGACGAAAGAGACAAAGTTTCGACAAAATTTGTCCCTCAGGAAAAAGGACAAAGTGTCATCCGACGACGAACATTTTATCAGACAGTCGTTAAAATTGATGCAAAGAACAGTCGCTGAAACGGAAAAAAAAAAAAAGAATCATAACCAATCAGCCGGGAATTTAAAGCAAGTTCGACATTTGTTTCTCTACTCGTGGATTACAAAATAAAAAATTTGTCCTTTGATGTAAGCGTCACGGAAAACCGACGGAACAAATCGCGGACGTTTGTTGGTTCGTTTCGAGAACGATCGGGATGTCGAGACTGATGTAAAATCGCTCGGGGCACCGTGCGCAGTGCAATTCACGTTTCAGTCCCTCTTCGTTACCGATTCGCCACCACGGAACTCCATCATCGTCCAGCTTTGATCCTCTGTTATCCCCGGAGCAAATACGAACCCCGCTTGTGTATTTTCAGCTATTAGTCTCGTGGACGCTGGAGGTGCTTTGGATCTCTCGTAACGAGGGTAAGCAGTGTGTACTCCGTCGGATCGCAAACGCGCCCGAACTCTCGGTACCCATTCTCGAGAGCGATGCCTCCCGGAGTCTGACCACACGGGACTTTTACTACTTGTCGGAAAGTCTCAGACTCTCACACGCTACATTAAAATTTGTAAATTTGACAGATGAAAGTTTGTAAATTTTACAGATATATTTCTTGCCCGCGGTCTTTTCCTTTTCTCGCTTATTTTTCAATTTTTTTTTTTTTTCTCGTAATTCTCGTAGTGTGTACTCCGTCGGATCGCAAACGCGCCCGAACTCTCGGTACCCATTCTCGAGAGCGATGCCTCCGGGAGTCTGACCACACGGGGCTTTTACTACTTGTCGGAAAGTCTCAGACTCTCACACGCTACATTAAAATTTGTAAATTTGACAGATGAAAGTTTATAAATTTTACAGATATATTTCTTGCCCGCGGTCTTTTCCTTTTCTCGCTCATTTTTCAATTGTTTTTTTTTTTCTCGTCATTATTAACATTTTTCGAAAAACACACTTCATTGATTTAAAGGAATAAAAATGTTGGACCGTTTTGGCCAAGAAATGTTACTCAAATGTACATTCCTTACTGTGTACTTTGCTCGCTTAATAGAGTTTATATTGTACATACATATACGACTAAAACTTATAATTTTGTCTTCATTGATTTTTCGTGGTATGCCGACGTCTCTTTTGTGAATGATAACTCATAAAAACGGAATGATAAACGGAAATCGGAAAAAAATTGTTTATAATATACAATTCTATCGGATCTATCAGATGGACTTATTTGTCGTCATTACCACCCTGGCAACATTTTATTAGAGCTCAAAAGATATGTTTTAATAAAGGGTATGGAATGAAGTTACCAGGTCTTCGCTTTTATTTTTACACGACTATAATTTTGTACCTGGTTCTTGAGGCTGTGACCGATGAGAAATAATTTTTCTTCGCTGTGCTGCGGCTGTGGAACGGTCTGAAAAGAGAGACAACGAAATCAGACCGTTCCACGGCCGCAGCACAACGAAGAAAAATCATAATTTTGTACTCCTTTCAAGTAACTTGTCCCGAAACTTCTGTGCTCAAATCTATAATGTGGTTAGAGGAACGGCGAATTGTCTCGAGGCTTCGGTGTAACGAATTTCTCCATCGACAATAGACTTCACCGCGCCTGCCGTGACAACGTCACTCCATGACTCCAACAATTTAAGCAATCACTTCACCCGCACGTGATCGCGAACAAAGTCGGAAGCCACATAGTTGCGCTGTTCGTAACAAAGTTCACGACGTTCACGGGAAAAATCCACCGAGTCGTTGAAAACTGAAGGAATGCTATTTGAAACGTCTTACAGATCACGTAATCTATTAACACGGTAAAGAAATGAATTTGCTCAACATTTTTACGGAAAAATGTTTTGAGCAAGTGTTTTAAAAAATTCCGATTCGACAATTTTTTTTTTTTAATTTTCATGAACTGTTTGACTTAATGTCCATAATTTTCTTATGTAAGGAACATTAGAAAATTGAAACAAGTCGTTTGTACGAAAGTTAAGAGGCCGCCCGTTTTGTCCTCAATACCTATTTTTAGTCGAGGCGCCCGTTTTTCATCTCTGCCCGCGTTTTCACCCAACTCCCCTATATTATGCGTAACGACCAAGCGAAATAAAAAGGGACACGGAATATAAAAATAACGACAGGTGGAATGTTTATTGGCACTGATAAAAAAATCGTTATCGTTACGTAACCGTCAATAAGCAGTCGTGTTAAAATCCCTGAAAAAGAGCCTCGATAAAATCTGCTATCGCTATCGAGTCGATCATTTGTTCATTTGTCAAATGGTCCCGCTGTTCGAGTGGCTCGTCATGTCGCTCACCGATCGATGAATTGTCCATCCTATCGGTACGATATTCGTTACAAGATATCCCGAGTATAAATTTTCGAGCGTCACATCAGGCCCTGATAACGCCTTATCAGGCCCTTATCAGGAGCCGATTTAACGCTCGAAAATTTCTACTCGGGATACGACGCTCAGAGTTTTTACCCTTAACGCGTAAGCCATAACGTTCAATCGAACGTATTTGCTGAATGGTACAGAGTGAAGATGAACTTGTAGGAATTGACGCTGAATGAATCTCCGTGCATGAATTATGTTCATCCCTTTTCGAGATCTGATTAATGCATTAGGCAGCCTCCGACAATTGCGGCGATCGAAATTGGGGCCGAATATAATTTCGAGAATCGTTTTGTCGATGGCGTTGCCGAACCCGTCGCTTCGGTGAGGATCGAGAATCGATCTACTGATGCGATCGGAACGCAGCATCGCGGCGGAGGCCACAGGGAGCAATTTCCAAATCGATAACTGGTACCCACCGTAAACGGGATCTCATTCGCACAGTATCCAACCGGGAACGCAGGTGTGCCATTCAGGTAATCGAATGCATCAGGGATATTGCAGAGGCCAGTAGAATTGCCGAGAGAAGAGAGATAGAGATTGCGAGAGTCGCGGGATACGCGAATGTTGCAGTTTCGCGAATCCTATAACAAGCGGCCACGCGCTCTCGTACGGGATACGGTAAACAGGGTTTGGGCGATACCCGCGGGACACAAAGGGAATTCAGAATTCCAATAGCCCGGCTTGGTGCTCGGGCAACTCGTTTCCGTGTGCCGCGATACACGCGAGTCTGCAGGGAACACTCTGGCCACGGCGCTCTGCGGGCAAGAGAACCATCCGGGCGCCGCGATCGTTTTAATTTTTGCTTATACTGCCAAGCAAACGATATCAAGTTTTTGATTCCTCGAGGGAGGCGGGTTCTGACGATTTGCGGGAAAGCAGGCGTTTTACTATTTATCAGCAAATAGACAAAAAAAATTAGGCAAATAAATCCAGGCCAATTGTTCGCGACGCTATCGCGAAGTTGCAAAAAAACATCCACAGTTTCGAGTGGATTTTTCAAAAAAAAAAATTGCGGAAGGAATTTCATTGTTTTTGCAATAGAAAAAAATGTGTCGTTTGCTCTTTGATCTTTGATCGCAGTCAAATACAATCGTATCATTTCACTCGGCTCGGCATCAAATGGATTTATATTAATTAAACAAATTTTTTTTATCAACGGTACAATAAATCCGTTCGAGTGAAGTTTTGCGCTGGCGGGAAGAGCGGCTTTGCCTGTATGTGGAATAAACGAAAAGACGGTGCGCAGCTGCGCGAATTCCGCAGCGAGCGAATTCATAGTTTCGAGTACAAACAATTGCGGAAGGAAATTTGCAATAGAAAAAAATGTGTCGTTTGCTCTTTGCTCTTAAATGATCGCAGTTAAATAGAATCACACAATTTCACTCGAAGAATACAGCATCAGATGGATTTTTTTTAATTAAACAAATTATTTTTATCAACGGTACAATAAATCCGTTCGAGTGAAGTTTTGCGCTGCCGGGAAGAGCGGCTTTGCCTGTATGTGGAATAAACGAAACGACGGTGCGCAGCTGCGCGAATTCCGCAGCGAGCGAATTCATAGTTTCGAGTACAAAAAATTGCGGAAGGAAATTTGCAATAGAAAAAAATGTGTCGTTTGCTCTTTGCTCTTAAATGATCGCAGTTAAATAGAATCACACAATTTCACTCGACGAATACAGCATCAGATGGATTTATTTTAATTAAACAAATTATTTTTATCAACGGTACAATAAATCCGTTCGAGTGAAGTTTTGCGCTGCCGGGAAGAGCGGCTTTGCCTGTATGTGGAATAAACGAAACGACGGTGCGCAGCTGCGCGTATTTCGCAGCGAGCGAATTCATAGTTTCGAGTACAAAAAATTGCGGAAGGAAATTTGCAATAGAAAAAAATGTGTCGTTTGCTCTTTGCTCTCAAATGATCGCAGTTAAATAGAATCACACAATTTCACTCGACGAATACAGCATCAGATGGATTTATTTTAATTAAACAAATTATTTTTATCAACAGTACAATAAATCCGTTCGAGTGAAGTTTTGCGCTGCCGGGAAGAGCGGCTTTGCCTGTATGTGGAATAAACGAAACGACGGTGCGCAGCTGCGCGTATTCCGCAGCGAGCGAATTCTACTTTCGTTTCGTTGATTTCCATGCCCCAGGTGTAATGCCAATGACAATGCACCGTGCAACCTGGCGATGAATTCCATCTCGATTTTTCATTTTGATCGAAAGTTTTTTTGTCTTTTATTTATTTATTTTTTTTTTATTTCCATCTGTTACCCTCACTCGTGCAAATCCGACGCATATGAAATTACGCAGGCTTCGTGTCCCCTGGGAGTTTGCGCAACTCAATGAAACATTCATCGTGTATGTAACACAGTCTAGCTCGGGATATTATTCAGATTTAACGATCGATAATCAGAGGGGAAGTGCGAGACGAAGGAGGTCGTAACGCGACCCGACTTCCCATTACCATAATCTTCTAAGGCGACGGGCGCGAGCGCGCGCGCGCGTTTCCCTATTATATCTCGTTTATTGCAAGTAATCGCGTTAGTCTCCGTACGGGCCGATACATCGAGTCACTTTGCTGAAAATCCATTGCCTTCATCATCAAGCCAATGAATTTCACATAAAATATACGCTAAACAACGTATTTCAATTATCGAAGTAGTTTTCGCTCGTTTCGAACTGTCCTCTTTAAGAACGTTTCTGCACCCAGAAAAATAATTTATTTTACAGGCGAGCCGCAAATAAATGTTTTTATAAGCCAAATAAATATTTATTTGCAAATAAGTTCTCTTTCTCGATGTGATATATTGATCGAATTTTTGCTACCTCGCTGTAAAATTCAATGAAACTGAGTTCCGAAATAAGATCCAACATAAAATAAAAAGGACACGCGCTATTTGATGTCGACGTAATGGCCTTTTTTCCCCGACTACGCTAAATAGGTCCTGTCTCATGCCTGTAACGGGGCCGAAAAGTGGCCGATTCTTGACGAGCGGATGGGAAAGTAATTTAGCGGGAGGAAAAATGAACTTTCCTTCCCGCTAAATCACTTTTCCTCCCGCTCGTCAAGACTCGGTCAATTTCCGTCCACGTTGCAGGCACAGAAATATGGCCACTTTTTAGCACAGTCGGTAAAAAAAAAATAGCGTCTGCCACTCGGGAGGAAGTGCCTTTTCACATCGTGTGCATTTCTGGCATCAAACTTCACACTCGGTGAAAAGACTCACTTTCCTCCCTTGTAGCATGATATACTATTTTGACCTTTGTACTTTTAATTTTTCGTACTGAAACTCCGAATCTTGGTAAAGGAGAACGATGCAAAACGGACCGCCTCCATTTGACACGAGACTTTTTTTTACATCCAGCTAAAAATTGGTATAACACGGTGGCCGCGGTCAGGGAAAACCGGGAAAAGTCAGGAAAAAAAAACTTGGTCAGGGAATCAGGGAAAAGTCAGGGAATTTCAAAATTGGTCAGGGAAAAAGTAAATTGTCTCAGAATCTTCTATAAATAAATCAGAAGTACATGAAAGGGAATCTTAAAACAAAAAATTAGGAATATTTTCGAAAAAAAAAAAATAGAATTAAATAATAATACAATATTGGGCATTTTTATTTACATCATAATTTGTCTTTTTCTATAGAAGCGGTTAGAAGTTTGGTCAGGGAAAATTTTTAATTGGTCAGTGAAAAGTCAGGGAATTTTTTTCCCGGGAAAAAAGGCCCACTATGTATAAATAATGCGGTTAGCTTCGGGGTTTCGTTTTGCCCCGTTGCTCCCCTACGTTTAAGAGAAACGTTCGTTAGTTTTTGAAGGCAACGATTTTTCTCCGAATTGCCCGATTCACCCCCTGAGCGTGTTCACCCACCCATGTCTTACACGGGTCATTAAGCACATCGAGCCTCTCCCTTCTTTGAACCGGTGCGTATATATCACGCATCGATTAATCGGTATCCTATGCCTGGTCGCTGATCACCGGTCGTTAATAATTTTTTAGTTTATAAAAAAAGAAAAAAAAAACTAAGAAGAAGCAAAGAGTCCTTGTGGAAGCTGTAACCGGATCGGGCTCCTCTCGAGACCTCGTCAAACTATACAATCACGATCGTTATAGTTGCCCACTCCTGATCGATCAATATCTCCATCGACATAATTCCGTGTAAACGACGAGAAAAAAAAAAAAAAAAAAAAAAAAAAAAAAGTTTCGAGGTAAGCGAGCCACTCGATGCAAACTTGTTCGTTGAATAGTGTATCCTTTAAGGAGATACATTGCACCGGCTTTTACCTCTCCGGACTTTTTTTTTCCTCTCCGAGCGCCCGGCAGTTGTTTTACAATTACGAAGCTTGTTAAATATAATTAATCAGACTTAACAAGAGCTCCTTTCCTACTCTTTATCAAACGGGATAATTGTTTCCTTCCGTGAAAGCTTGCTCCCTTATGTTTGAGCATAAAAATATAAAATTTTGCATAACGATCTCAGCTAATACAATATTTATGGAGCTTTATAAATTTTCCTTTTTTTTTTTGTTTGCCACTTTTAAACAAAATTTTTATTTTTCCCGAACCTAATCGATAGATAGACAGTGTCGTTTATTCGCGTTCTGGGACAAGCGCTCTAAGGTCATCGTGCTCCAAAAAGTAGTGGCGACGAGTACAACGCAAAGTAACAGCAAAAAGAATTACACATTGAAAATAACTACACATATTGCCAATTGGCCTGCCGTCGATCGTCAATTGGCAATATGCAATGTAGGTGAAAAGAGACAAGTTTGTTAGGTATAAAAAGATGGTTACATGTTATGTATCGTTAATAAACTCACTACTACTACTACTAACTAAACATAATGTGAACAGATTAACAAAGGTAAAACTGTGATGAAAAATACAAAGTTACGAGACCAGGGTAAGTGGAAAAGAAAGCATAGCCGTGAAGGGCCTCGAACAAAAGACGAAATGACGAAAAGACGAAAGTATGAAAGAACCGCGAGAGGCACCAAATCGAAGCGCCCGAATCGATTTAAGAGTGCAACGAAATTTTTTCGAGAGACGAAAACGCATCGCACAATTCACTTGATCGATCCACCAGTGATCTCGAAGTGAAGATATTTATAAAAAAAAAAAAAAAAAAAAAGAAGACGCAGTCGACAACGTGGCCCGGAAAGATGAGAGACGAACGAAGGGAAGCGCATCGAAGAAATAAAAATAATAAAAACCATCCGGGAGGAATAAGAAACGTGCGTGTCCGGCACGTACGTGAATATATGAATAATGACGAGGCGAACGTTGCCTTCGCAGAGTAGTCCCCGAGTGACGGGCAAAGTTCGGGGCCTCGCTTGTGTATACACACACACACACACGCACGCACGCACGCACGCAAACATCAGTGCAAACTTTTATCTCTTTATTACATCGTTAATCGTTACAACGTTATTCGCATTATTTTAATTATTCATCGCCGGGCGTCTACGTAACTCGGAGGACTCGACGCATTGGATCCACGCGTGGCGAGGCAACTATCAGCGGTTCAAAGAGAGCGAGAGGTCGGAGGGGAATGTCCCTGAACTCGTGCGCGACCTCTCGTCTGTCGCTTAAATAAATTTATACGCGCCATTACTTTCCGCTTTGATATTGCGTGCGATACGTTTAAATTTTATTTGCAAAAATAAAAAGCGTTTGTATCGATAATGAATGCAGTTTTGCCCTTCGCTATGATTATTACAGTTATACATACAGACAACGAGAGGACAAAACTTACTCTTGTGCTTGGAACTGCTCTTCCACAAACCCCTGAAGAACGACATGATAAAATTCCACTTTAGCACCAATGTTATTTAATTTTATAAATTATCTCCGCCGCATCGACCTCTATCGTCATACGATTTATTCTTATTGTTTTGTTATTTATTATTGTTACTATTATTTAATTTTTTTTTTTTTTTTTATGGTACTTCTTATATTATTGATAAATATGTTCGTGACAACGTGAGATTCCCTTGAAAGGTAGTCTGGCGAAGTGTAAAAGCGTGGAGAATCCGTGTTACCGTGAACGCGACGCGCCACGATGTGAACGTTTCACCGCGGATATTCCTCTCGTCCGCCCCGCGGTCGGGTTCGAGTTTGCGCGCATCCCCCATCCCGTGAGATCCAGGCGGTTCCCCGCTTTCGAACAGGGCACTCTGTCCAGCATCGCGAGCTCGTAGCCAGCCAGCCAGCCAGCCAGTCTAATATAGTAATAGCCTCGGGATGCAATGAGGAGAGTACGAAACGCGAGAGAAAAAAAAAAAAAGATAATTTTTCGTTGTCGAGACGCGCGCGTGCCGTCCGGCCGCGATTCTGAAGCTACAGGAGATGCTTCACGTAAAAAAATTCTCAGTGAGCGCGCTGCAGTTGACACGCTCTTTTTTTTTTATCACCTCGTTCTCTAAATACAGATATATAAAATAAAAGGTACATAAAATATAATGTATTGCCTATGATCGTGATTATCGTTCAGCCCTTTGATAAACATTTTTTTTTTTTCATTTTTTTTATTTACGAAATTATGCCGCTTGTCGAGGTACTCTGATTTAAAAAAGTGTTCTCACTTCTCTAAGGCCGGAGAGTAAATTTTAAAAATAGTAATTTGCGATGCGAGTGCGACTTACTTCACAGTCCGCGTCTGACGTTCGTTACGCCGCACCATTATCGCTTAATATTGTATGTAACGAATGCAAGTGAAGCGCTACTCCGTATCTGCTGATTGTGGCGATGACAGACAGCGTGCGGTAAAGTGCGAGAAGCGTGCGGTAAAGTAAAATCGGCATACAAAATCGGTAATGGTATATTTTGATACGAGTGCGAAAAAACTTTTTCATACCAGTGCGATTATGCAGCACGAGCCGAATGCCAGTGTTGCAATCACACGAGTTCAGAAAATGATTTTTGCACGGCTATCGTACAAAAATCATTTTATTTCACAAGGTATGACAATGAGGGTTTTCGGACGCGAAGCGTGCGCAAAATCCGCAATTTTCCCACCGAGTGATATAAAGTAATCTCAAAGAAATGAAGAATTTGGGAGCTTGAATATGAAATCCGCCAATATGGCTCCAAAGTTTCAACTCTGTGTATATTGCAGTAGTTTGTGAAAACAAAATTACCGTATCGATCGGAAAATTATAGAGACAGCCGCGTTATGAACGGCTCGTGAATCGGGCATTTCCTGCCAACTTCACGATACATAAAAAAATCCGTGTCGGATGCGAAGAGAACATTATTTTCGGTGCTCGCCATTCGCAAAACATTTCGGAAGCGGCGGAGTGCACTCGTGCTGCTCGGTAAATATACAAATTTGACACGAAAGTATCGGCGTGAAGGATTTACGAGTTTATCGAACGGATTCGCGGACCATAAAAGCTTCGTTTTGCACGTTGCAATGAGCCGTGCATCCCGAGTGCATTCGATTGATTATATCCATGCCGGTATACATAGGCATATCGATGGTCGGCGATAGCGACAGTGCATCGAACGGGAGCGAACCAATGTGCCGGCAATAGAGCACCGTGTATCGCTTATTGTACGATGAAATACGTATGTATTGTTTGTGCACTAAAATTCACCTACGTAACTGTACATCGCGCGATATAATCCACGGAACAATGCGATTCCATTACACGTGATTTCAATCCCGAAACCGGACGCTTGTACGACCGCGTTGTCCGGCATCTGTATGTGCTCCATACATGCACGTCATGTATGGATATGTACATGTGTGTGTACGGTCACGCCACGAATTTCTCCTCTCGTTTCCCATTCTCCGTTCAAGTTTCCCTTCCGTCTGCAACACCGCCGGCTACGGGGTCACATTTAATTAATCGAAAAGGCAATCGGTCAATCGACTCCGTATAATCCAACGCAATTTCTCGCGATGTTTCATTGTCGCTGAGAGCATCGAACCGCGAAATAGGAAAAAAAAAAAGTTATTTTATAAAAATTATTTTATTTCATTTCTTTCCTTCGCGGCTCAATAAACCTTAGCGAGAGTCAGCCAAAAAGTCTCTCTTTTTTTTCCGAGTGAATTTATCGCGAGGGACGACCCAGAGGCAGAGCCGCTCTCGTGGGTTCACTTCGGTCTCTCAGCCGTTTTTCTCCAGTGCACTATTTTCTCGAAACTCTTTTTTGCCCTTTTTCTCTCGTGTCCTCACGAAAGTAAAGTCGGAGGGGACAACGATCGGGCTTGAGCAGTAAGAGAAGCGATGGGACGAACGTGCTGAAAGCACACATCGTCTCTCGTATACCTCGCCCTCCCCCTTTCTCTCCCCCGTTGCCACTATAACGTAAACCTTCCCTAGTTTTCTGCCCTTTTCTCTGGACCTCTCCCGTTAAATCTTAACTCGTATAGGCGAAAGGTCGAAATTGGACGAAATAGCCTCGACTCTTCTTCGACCCTTAACCCCCCCCCCCCCCCCCCTCCTCGTTACCTTTCACCTCTTGTGTGGACTCTTATCTTCATCCCCCAGTGCGACCTGTCTTTCTTACAACCTGAGAATCGTTGTTTTTCATTCGAGAACAACTATCCCAGAATCCTCGATCGATCCTGTCGGAGACTCTTGGGATCTCGAGATCTATTCGACCGCTCGATCTTAACGGTAGAAAATCGATAGCGTGTAGTCAGCGTATAGTCCTTTCAACTATCTTCCGCAACTTTTGGAGCTTCGATCGCGGTGCCTTGACTGAGTCGAAACGAAAAAATTGAGTCGTGCACCTCCTAAATACATTGTTATCTCAACCCTACTTATGATTCTTAGACTGAGGAAGGATTTCGCAGAAACTAACGAATCATATGGTGAATTTCGACCAGACAACATGATACATGAGCGCCACCATTAGCGACATGGAACATTTTCGCAGGGCTCTTAATAATTTTTACCCAAGCCATATGGTAATTTCTTCCCAAGGGCGGATTAGCAAATGTTTGCATATCTGGCTAAGAATTTCGTCGATAAAACAAAAAATTTCGTACATAAAATTAAGAATTTTGTGGATAAAACTAAGAATTTCGTGGGAAAAACTGAGAATTTCGTGGATTAAGAATGATAATTTCATGCATAAATGCTGAGAATTTCGTCGATCAGAGTTTTTAATGTGTGTAAGCACAAAAGAAAATTAGATCGACAAAACATGCAGGTATAACCGACGAACCTAAAACAAACAGTTCGCGATCACGAGGAGCCGGCTTACTATGTTTTCTAGT
This sequence comes from Amblyjoppa fuscipennis, assembly GCA_963575735.1. Classification (NCBI taxonomy): domain Eukaryota; kingdom Metazoa; phylum Arthropoda; class Insecta; order Hymenoptera; family Ichneumonidae; genus Amblyjoppa; species Amblyjoppa fuscipennis. The sequence continues at coordinate 41,105,674 of OY754488.1, read as the reverse complement.
AAAGGCTACTTATATTCCAGCAAAAATGACAGGATCGCGAAAAGTACGATATGTGCTAGCGGAATGTCATGAGTTTAATGGGAATTATGCCAGGATGTCGCTGCAGTTACCACATACCCGAAAGTTCTCCCGGTTTTTACCAGATTCGCGGTAATTTCTGTCAGATTCTTGTCTCAGTCTACGAACCCGTGTAGAATTGAAGCCATATTCTTTATTAATTTATTCTTTTTCCGTTCTTTATTAATTTATCAAAACAAATAAATCAAGCAAACAAAACATTATTTACTACATAAACAAATAAAGTATCCTCGTGCGATCCGAACCATCGAAAAGAAACTGCATTCCAGCAACGAAATGCGTATATCATCATATGCGTAATGTTACTTTAATGATTAAATTATTCAGTAACTTAGTCTGTTCTTATCCGCTTTTATTTGATATATATATATACATATATATATTTTCCTTAATTTTACAAAATCATTCCCGTCTCGCGTATAACTCCTTCGACATTCACCCAGGAGATTTCACCGTGTAATCATCGACCATTAATCACGGCATAATACATGTGTGTAACGAGACTGCGTACATGGTAAAAAGCGGTGGAAAAAAAAAAAAAAAAAAAAATGATAATCGTTGCAGCAAGTATGAGGAGTAGTATCGCTGTGCTTTTCCGGCGAGCCGGAGAGCAGCGCTGCATCGATCGTGTGGTTTTCCCGTGCGGTTGCGACAGGGTGTGAGTACACCGAGCCGCCGCCGTTTCCCCCGTGAAAACAGCTCGGTACATGGTACATACACAGCGGTACGGGACTGCGTGGAGGCGATACGTACGCTGCGGCACACACGGAAAACCAGGAGGCTGTAAGGAAAGCCGGGCAACGCAGACACGGTGCGGGAACGAAAAGGGGGGGCAACGAGAGGGGGGGGGGGGGGGAAGGCACGCCACGGATCAAAAGAATCTCGGTTTCTGCAGTCACTGTCGGATTCCACAGCCGCCGTAACATCGGCGAAACAGCGGCCGAGACTTGCGTCAGCCCCGCGGAAACTTTCGTCGCAAGTTAAACGCAATCCCATCTCCCGCTTTGCACAGAGAGCTGAAAAGGCTCGACGGATAAATGGCGGGTGGGGAAGAGTTATGCGTTGATGGATGATGTTGCCGGTTTCATTATCCCCGCTCGACCCTCCCGGTAACACCCTCGATCGATTCTCCGTCCACGTTCTCGACAGATTTCATTTTTTTATCTCTTATTATTTTTAATTTTTTTTTTTTTTTTTTTTTTTTTTAACTTTTACCCTTAATCGGATTATCCGGTGCTTGAGTCGTCCCGCGTGTCAAACACCGTCCGCCGGCCGAACGATTAATCAAGATCGACAATGTTGCACGTCGATTTAACGTAATAACGAAAATTGAGCGTTCAATCATCGAGCTAATGCGTCCGACGCGTACCGATCGTGGTTCATCAATCTCTCGAGCGTCTCGTCCGCATCGTTCTCCGCTGCGCCGAAAACCTGGGGACCGCAGCGGCAGCAGCGGCGTTGCAACTCCGCGACGAAACCGCGAGTCTGACCTTGATCCAGTCGGGCGCACGAATTCGCTCGGGGCGTCCAAGGCGATCTCGTGCGGCGAGCGCGAAGCTGCTCCACGAGGTTGGTCTGCAACGTGCACGTGCGTCGTGCAGGTCTTGAAAAAAAAAAAAAAAAAAAAAAACCACGTCTGAGGGAAAGATGGATGATAGGAGAAACGGAAAAAGAATCTCCTCCGGATTATTCGTCTCGTTCCATTTTTTCCCATATCTCGATACGACTGTCCGCGGTCCCACCGAAGGTGAAACGTCGAAAGGCCGAGCTCCGAGACTTTTGTCCGCCGTCTCGCGATCTTGTGTCCGAGGCCGATGAAATTTTTACCGAACGCGGTTGCAGAAAGTCCGATGCCGGTGGCGGTTGTCGGCAGCACGGCCGATATCACGTTTTCTGTGCATGCGAATAAGAAACTGGCGCACACGCTCGTTCGTCAACTCATCGGGCGAATTCGGAGCGAAGGAGGACCGTCTGCTTTGCAGTATCTCAACGAGTTCTTTCCGGCCCTCGGAGCGAACGGAGCCGTTAGCGAGCCGCTGACGATAGGGAGGGGAACAAGGAGACGCAAGAAGGAAGGTTTGAAAAAAGAAAGCATGAGACGCCGAAAGACCGTGAGCGAGAATACACCGAGTGGAAGGGATAATTGATGTGCAAGACGGCAGTAAAAGCGGCTGATGTAAAACCTGCCGATTCTTTGCTCGGCGAGAGATACGAGCGTGGAGCACTGTGGTGGCCCATTATGGCGAGGTAGCTCAGCGTGCGTGTGCGTGTACGCTCGCTGGTGAACGAACCGTGAAACTTTTGAGCTTCCTTCGAGACGTTGCGACAATGAAACAATAAAGCTTAATCATGCCATGCAGACCGACGATCGAGCCTCGTCCGACGCTTATTTGAATGCCATCGAGCGAAACCCAATGACCTATATTCATTCATTTTGCATCTTCTTCGCAACTTTTTTTTTTTTTAACCCCGAGATTTCATCAGAGTGAAAAAGGGTTTTTGCACCCAACTAAGATCTCTCGTCCAAAAGCGATCACGTTTTTGCTTCTTCATTGAGGAAGCTTTGTTATGGTGAAAACAGCCGTTTCGAGATTTTAATGTGAAACGTGTTTAGAATGTTCCAAAAATGTCGAAAATCATATTTAGAAAAAAATGTTCATATGGTTATTTGTGTGCGAATCAGACGCGAATAATTCGAATCGCTGTAACTCGAGAATGCGTCGACGGATCAGGCTGAAATTTTACACACAGCATGTGTGATTAATCGTCAATGTTCATCAAAATTAAAAACAAAAATGTTCGGTTGTTTTCCACATCATTTTTAATTTCTTCAAAAATGTCTCTGCGCACTCTGGCTCTTACAACTTTTTTTTTTTCAATCGTTTTGTCAACGAAGCGTATTAACTGAGAGAAATGGTAAAACTAATGAGAAAAAACAATTGTGAACATTTGCGGACAGGAGACGTTGGTTGGACATCCGAACCTTTCTTAACCGTGTAAGGTACGAGCGCCCAAGGCGCTCGGCCCTCGAGAGCCCTCGGGTAGAAAAGCGGAGACGTCGATGGAGTGAAAAACGTCCCGGGTCACCGGAACGCCGACGAAGGTGACGAGATAAAGAATTTTATATTACACGAAGAGTCGCGGGAGCCACCGCGATAGAGGGACAAAGGAGGGGCGTCGAAAGAGCGTCGAGGATTGTTGAACATCGGAGAATGGCGAAAATCTGCGATGAACGCGCTCGTATAAAATAAAATAGGGAAGAAAAAAAATTGGAGTCGATGGCGATAGAAAAAAAGGGGGGGGGGAAGAGGGGGGGGGGGGTCGGCAAGGATAAGATGGAAGCCGAGGGATGGGGTAGGTGGATGGCCGAAGAAGTCGCTGTTCCCTCGCATCTGGGCTCGTCCTGCGTCGGGACGAGGAGCGGCTCGGCTCTCGCCGTCTCGTCCCTCTTCCACGTCGCTTTTCTTCCTCGGGCAAACCACCACTGTCGCTCGAGGGAAGCAATTTCCTCACTGGGGTACACTCTACCTACTCCAACGGCTTGCCGCAGACGCGCTTGAAGCATTCATGCATCTCCAAGGTCCGCTCTCCGGGGTCGACCCGGCGCGCTTTTCTTCTTCTATCCGTTAAATTACATTTTACCGTGGAAGATACTGCGCTGAGAGCTCTGGACTCTCGTACCTCATAGGCTATGGGGGAGACGGATGAATAACGCGAGCAATCTCGTCACATGGGACTTTTTTTCGGACATCAAACTTCATACTTCGTTCGGGAGACGTGGCACTCTGGTATACATGATTTTTATTCGATTTCGCTGGGCGGGTCGAGAACGTTTTAAAAATCACCGGGTAAAGTTATTTGGCGGAAAAGAATTTTTTTTTTTTTTTTTTTTTTTAGATGAAAACGAGCAGACGATTTTATCGGTGGGCAAACATACATCGGACATAGACGTAATAGGGCAGATGAGAATAAATTTATTTTAAAAACCCACTTGGTGAAATAACGATTTTCGGTATTTTTAAAAAGGGATAAAATAATAAAATATCTTGCTATGATGATGGTATATCGGAAAACCGAAGGTGCCTATCACGTCAGGCAGCTCGACTGAAGAACACATCATTCGAAAATATACGAGACAGACTGGACTATTTGGCGATATCGATAATTTGTCGAGACAGTGTGGTAGGGTAGACTTACTTTTTTTTTTTTTTTTTTTTTTTTTTTTTTTTTTTTTTTTTTTTTTTTCTTTTTTAGGACGACTAAAAAAGAGCACCAAAGAAAAATGTCCTGGATCAATTTCGTTTCATTTATACAATTTTTTTGTATGACAAAAAAAACCTACGGGTGGAAAAAACGAGCGACCCTTCTCAGTTGTGTTTTTTTTTAAATTATTTTTTTTTTTAATGGAGTTTTACGGTGTATTTTCACACCTTTAATTTTATGAAATGCAGACATTTTTTAATGCTACGAAAGAAAGGTACAAAGTTCAAGTACATGGCCACCTCGTGTATCACAATTTTGAACATAGCTTTTGAGAGAGCTACGCGCAAAATTGTAATAAGAAAGCCGTGCGCAAATCACTCTGCACACCTTCATAAAAATATTAATTGCACAAGATTCTGCGGATCGAAATTTCGCCGAACTATCGGCTTCACCGAGGAACTTGACTCTTCGTGGCGAAACTTCAGCGATAATATCTTTAGAAAAAAAAAAAAAAAAAAAAAAAAAAAAAAAAAAAAAAAAAAAAAAAAAAAAAAAAAAAAAAATGCACAATAGTAACACAATAATAACGAGTTCGTGATTGCTGTCCGATGTCCGATCGGCAAACTTTGCCCATCGAACGTCCGATCGCCGGCGTCTCCCGGTCTCTCGTCAGAATCGATTCGATCCGTTATCGGCATGAAGCGCCGTGATAAAACGGGACCTGCCAGGGTCGGCTTGATAAACGTCCGAATGAGACGCGGAAAAACGCGAAAAAAAAGAAAGAAAAAAAAAGAAAAAAACGCACGCACCGAACGCGCGCGTCTGCGTCTCGGTGAAAGGAGAGCGGTGACCGAGCGTTTGTGTAGATACAGATATTCATCGAAAAACTCGAGCAAAGCCGTGTACACTATATAATTAAGAGGCATTGAGCCAGGACGATCGAGCATGAGGCGAGGCCATTAAAAAAAAAAAAAAAAAAAACAAATCGTCTATAATAACGTACCGACAGCCAGTGTGCTCCCCGTGTGTATATTATGACGCAACGCGTACGCGAGGAGAATAAGTAATTCGTATAACGGCGCAACGATGCATAAGGGATTGTATGTCGATGCATTGAGGCGACGCCAGAGATACGTGAAAGTCGTTTCTAATAACCGACAATTTTCCGCCTCATAAAAATTCGCGTTAATGTTTTTCTTTTCCCTTTTATTTTTATTTTTTTTTTGTTTTGCAAACTAATTTACCTATCGGCAATAACTCGCGGATGTAAATTATTCTCTTATCTCAAGTGTATGCATGTGCGCGCATAAATGCGCTTTAACGTATGAAAATTGGCTGAATTTTTCGCGTCTTCAAGAGTGCAACGAACTCTCTTTTTCCTGTTTCAGTTAGAGCCGACATTCGACGAAGGATCGAAATGCCGTACCGGAAGTCGAAAGAAGCCGCGTCGCCTATACACGGCCATTCGGGATTCCTGCGAGGCTGGCGGGAAGCGCGGATATCGCCATTTTCGCAAGAGAACTCGAGAGCGACAAAGTGCATCGGCAACGAGGAGGATCGCTGCCGTACCGCACCGCGTCCGACCTGTTAGGCAACCGGCAACGCGAGCGTTCCACTTTTGAACGAACGTCGGCTCTCGGGGATACAGGAAAAATGAAATGAAAAAAAAAAAAAAAGACAAACAGTTGGTACGCCTCATCGTGGCCGGGAATCAATCGTCGAAACCGCGATGCAGTTCGCATCGATTCGACGAGTGCTATTCAATTATTCATTCGTCGCCGGGCATCGGCGCTGCTTTTCGTTGACTTGAAAAACGAAAAGTCAGTTTGAAAGAAAAAAAAATTAAATTAAATAAAAAAAAAACACACGTGCAGACGAGGCATTGTTCGACTTCGAGGGGTTAGAGAGAAGAGAATGAAAAAAAAAAAACAGTGGCACGCACGTAACTCGAGAAGTTCCCCGCGATTCTTGCCGTACGAATGCGACACCCGCACGAAACCGCTCGGAACTCGCTTTTAGAAGCAGCTACAAACTTCGTGATATATTCATATGGTTTATCGTAACCTCTTATCGCGAAGAAAATAAAATTTCGCTGCGACAGCTCTCGACACTGTGGATACTTTAACGTTAGATTATAGCGGGGCACAGCGTACGGTAAAGCGGTAATTCAATTCGCTACTGTATTGTATTTAAATTGACCGCTGAATGTTCAGCTCCGACGCGTGGTCGAACACTCGAGGTATAGGTCTCAAAAGTTAATCCGACGCGCAAGGAATGAATTTTATAAATTGAAAAACAATTGTGATTCTTATTTTTCTTAAACTCTCGGAGAAAGCAAACATTTTTTTTTTGTTTTTTTTTTCGTGACTCTCTCCATCGCCGTGTAATTTAGCACTTACTTTTGTGCCTGGGGAAGATTCGAATTTTCTTGAAGAACGGCATGGCGCTTCCTCCTCTTCGAGCCTTTTGTCAGCGAGTCCTCGATATTCTTCTTCGTTTATTTGTTTATTTTCCTGTGCGAAGTCTCTCCTGCGGCCACAAAGATTCTTCCTCGTCAAACGTTGAGCTTTGCCGCCCGTCCGAGAGAACGATATCTGCCAAGACCCAAATGGAAAATCGATGCACGGAGGCTGCGTTTCCGTCCGATGAGATACGGTCGCGTTGAAGAATCTACGACGATCACGATGAAACGGCCTTTCTCGTTTGTTATCGATTCGATTTCTTCAATTTGAACGAGAGAGCCGAGAAACGCGTGCGGAGAACTGGTCTGTCCGATTGAACGGGCGAACGCGAAGTGCTTTGGCCGCTTACATGTCGTGTCCGGTGAGCCTCTCGTTCGCTTCGTCCGTTCGAAACAGCGGCGGACGTCTTTCGCGTACGGGCTTTTACCACTGACCGCGAAGTGCATCCACGCACACGCCGCGACTGTTACGCAGTCGTTCTCGTGTCAATCGCGCTGCACACAGACTCACTGAGAATGTTGCCAGTGGACAAGCGTAATCCTTTCGTTATGCATTCTCTGTACACTGTAATTATCGTGTGACAACGCAACACGAGTATACGAGATTTGTGAGTCAAGCAGTTCCGGAATATAATGAAAGTCATCGTATTGTCAAACGGCGATCCATCGATTTCGTTGTACGGTGCGGAATGGTTTTTCACCTGTAATAAGTTAGTGTGTCTATGTCGACTTGCGACGATTTTTCTTGGCATTTTTTTTTTTTTAGCCTTTCTTCCTGAGATTTTTCGTACTATATGGAATGGATTTCGGCGCTAGGGAATTCTATTGTTTTTTTTCTAAATTTCCATCGACTGTGCTATAATTTTGGCAGGACGGTTTCCATAGCATGTGGAATTCTATTTCGCTCGTCTGTGTTAACGGTAAGCGCAGTGGCTAGGCATGCGATTAGCGAAAGATGGCGTATTGATTTTCTACCTGCACAATGTTGGTGTGGTACGGCATAGGTATATCAAATTTCGAGATTTTTCTATCGGAGCATATTCGTTACCCATCGTTGTCCTTTTATTCGTACCGTGATTTGGTCGCCGATGATGAGGAGACTAAGTGACGAATCTAATGCAGCGATTTACTTCGATCTAACCATAGCTAAATGTTATCAAAATCGTGTGACACAGTGACAAACTTTTGACATTAGCAATCCAACTGTGCGTCTATTTAAACGAGTTTGCATTTATAAGCTGATAAGAAAATTACCGATATATATATGAATATATATATATCACCAGTTGGGCGTTACTGATTTTTTTTTATTACCATCAGTAATTTCCTCGCAAAATTTCAACGCTATCTTTCAAAGGCTACGCCGATGTACTTTCTTCGAAAATTACGTAATCCAGAGAAAACGTCACTTCCGGTTTAAAAATCTCAGTCTTTAACCGAAAGTGACGTTTTTTCTAGATGACATCACTTCCGGTTGAAATCTGAAATTTCAAATGTGAAATTTCTCTAAGAAAAAAGCACTCGTTTCTGGCGTTTATCGATCGCACATTAATACTACAGAGTATCGAAAATGGGACAATCGCAAAGATGACATAATAATAATAATAATAATAATAATAATAATAATAATAATAATAATAATAATAATAATAATAATAATAATAATAATAATAATAATAATAATAATAATAATAATAATAATAATAAAATAAACTCCTCATAAGTTTCAATAAAGAATGAGAAGTTGACTTTTATTCGCGAACTGAAAGAGGATAAATATTTTATCAAAATTTCTCAAAGATAAAGCGTCCGTTCTCAGGAGTGCAACTTTTATATTTTTTTTTCTCCCCTCACCCTCCGCCGACTGAGTCTAGTGAAGGGCCTCCACTCAGCGAAAACGCTCTGGAGCAAAAGAGTCGTGAAGAAAATCGTTCGGCTCTCTCTCTCTCTCTCTCTCTCTCGAACCCCACTCTCTCTCTCTCTCGGCCTCCCGCGGATAATTGGCGAGAAAACTCAATTGGGTTGTGGCAGGTATAGTGGCAGAGAAACTTGGCTGTCGGTGAGTTGGAGCGTGCCCCTGGGGGCAAGGGTGGGTCCCCACCCCACGCTCGACTCTCCCTCATACCCTCTCGATCTCTCGCTTACTCGTACTCGCTTCCTCTCCCCCACCCCCCCTCTCTCTCTCTCTTTGCCGTTCCTCTCTGGCCGGTATCCAGAAGTTTGTAGGAAAAGCGCCTTAAGGCAAGCTCGCTGCTAGTCCGCCCATGAGAGTAACCGACCTGCCGGTTGTACTGGTTGAAGCTCGCCAGGCTCTCGAAACCCTTCCACCATATACGTATATTACATACAGGTACGCTCCAAGAGCAAATGCCAAACTTTGAACGATAACGCTGTGCAGTGGAGCGTGTCATAGTTAACCCTCTATAAGTCACATGAAAATTCTTTCCGCCGTTCTTCCACCGGATGGTGAAGTCACAGACGAAACCGTCACTTCCGGTTTGATAATCTCGGGGTTTTTTTTTTTTGACGTTACGGGTTTTACGGAGAAAAAAAATAGAAAAATAAATCTACGTCAACTTTTTGGTGCGATGATCTCGTCGGTCTTGCAACGTGGATTTACGTTGGCCAAAGTTCAACGGGCTTTGCACGGCCGCTGTGAGGGATACTTTGAAAGAATAAGAGTGAAAAAGAATTGCCGTGTTAACTCGAGTGTTATGATGAATTTTTATTATTAAAAAAAAAAAAAAAAAGAAAAGAATATCCCGATGGTCGTATAAATATAGCGGCATCGTACGGAGGGAGATAGCTGATATCATCGTTTACTCATGATATAGCTTCGAGAAGAGCTTTGGCGCTTTCATCCAAATTGAGAATTCCCGACACGCGTCCCACCCACCCGTCTTATCCCATTTCCTCATCGGATTTCCACTGCCGTCGCGCGGCCGCGCTCTCGCGCGCACACCCTTCCGTAAAGATTTCATTAGACTTCGGTCGTGCCACGAGTGAGCGAAGGGATCGCGACGGAGACTCGTCACTTCTACCTTGTAAAAAAAAAAAAAAAAAAAAAAAAAAAAAAAAAAAAAAAAAAAAAAAAAAAAAAAAAAAGGATTCCTTTTTTTATTCCACACGCGAAAGTTCGAAGTCGTGACAATCTTATTTCATTCTCGAGGACGAATCCCTTTGGGCTTTAGAGCTCGACGATACTCCGCCGAAAAGACGAACGCACTCTCATATCGATCCACTTTCGTTTCGACATTGTGACTCCTATGCAAATATACACTTCGATGGAAAGGATCTCTTCTTTTCCATTTCCTTTCGCCATCCATCCTCGAACTTCTATGCGTCCGACCGGAAATTTCATCTTCGTTGCGAATTTCATCAAAATGTCACAGAGCTCTCCCTATTGCTCGTCCGTTGAGTGAGGACAAAACGGTATCACGGGTCAAAACGGACTCTCTAAAAACATACCTATTTCATCTATTTTAACTCGCTGTTCGGTTTCTTCCGATTCAACCTTCCAACTCGTCAGTGAAATTTGATTGTCACCGGGTGCGAGGCGAAGAGGGCGGTCGGATTATATCGAGAAATTTTCTACGAATTCAAAGGCCTCGGCAACAGCAACACTAGCAGCGGCAGCCCTGGGGAGATGCCCAAACTTTTCGCCAACAGGAAACCGCGAAAGAGAACAACACAGAGTTGGAAAAGTAATGAGACTTTTAGAATTAGCTCGGAGTTCCGTTCCAACTGCGCCGCATAAGGGTGGGGGCGGCGGAAGAGGAAAGTAGAAATGAGTATTCACATCTGTGACAAGCTCCGGGGATCAGTGAGATTTAATAACCTGAGGGAGGAAACACTGAGAGAGAGAGAGTGAGAGAGAGAGAGAGAGAGAGAGGGAAGGACTAGTGAAACATCGTCGAGCAACCGCAAGCTCGAACCACCAAGTTTCAGGTCGAGCAGAGTTATATCTGTGCATAGAAAAAAAGAGTTGTTCAGACGAATAAAGTGATCATTTGCTAGTTCCAGCCCAATTTAGGAGAGTATGGCAGTTTTTAGGTCATCGTCGACGACGAAGGTTGCAAGTTCGACGCAATCGTCGAACCTTCGAATTGTTACACAAGTAATTATCTCTCGGCGATAATAACAAATAATAACAACAATTCAAAATTTCGAATTTTTAGCATACAGAATGGTTTTTGAAAAAAAAAAAATTTCAAGATATCGAATTAAAACCTTCACCATTGTTTTCAAGTGGCATATTTCTCAACCGATTTCACTAACGAAAAAATTCTAAAAAAATTTTTTGGAAAAATCCTCAGCTGAGGAAATCCTCAACTGACGAAATCCTCAACTGAGGATTTCCTCAACTGAAGAAATCCTCAACTGAGGAAATCCTCAACTGAGGAAATCCTCAACTGAGGAAATCCTCAACTGAGGAAATCCTCAACTGAGGAAATCCTCAACTGAGGAAATCCTCAACTGAGGAAATCCTCAACTGACGAAATCCTCAACTGAGGAAATCCTCAACTGAGGAAATCCTCAACTGAGGATTTCCTCAACTGAGGATTTCCTCAACTGAGGATTTCCTCAACTGAGGAAATCCTCAACTGAGGATTTCCTCAACTGAGGAAATCCTCAACTGAGGAAATCCTCAACTGAGGAAATCCTCAACTGAGGAAATCCTCAACTGAGGAAATCCTCAACTGAGGAAATCCTCAACTGAGGAAATCCTCAACTGAGGAAATCCTCAACTGAGGAAATCCTCAACTGAGGAAATCCTCAACTGAGGAAATCCTCAACTGAGGAAATCCTCAACTGAGGAAATCCTCAACTGAGGAAATCCTCAACTGAGGAAATCCTCAACTGAGGAAATCCTCAACTGAAGAAATCCTCAACTGAGGATTTCCTCAACTGAGGATTTCCTCAACTGAGGATTTCCTCAACTGAGGATTTCCTCAACTGAGGAAATCCATCGTATCTGTATGCTAAAAATTCGAAATTTCGAATTTTCAGCATACAGAATGGTTTTCGAAAAAAAAAAATTAAAAATTTCAAGATATCAAATAAAAACCTTCGCCATTGTTCTCAAGTGGCATATTTCTCAACCGATTTCATTAACGAAAAAATTGTAAAAAAAAAAAATTTTACCCAAAAAAATGGTACCCTTACAATTTTTTTTGACGAAAATTGACTTTTCGAAAAAATGTTTGAATGCTAAAAATACAAGTAACGCAGATCCGGCTTACGCATCGTCGCGACTTTTGTTCGTGGAAATGATAACGAACGTGTTGTCGTACCGAGCGACGTCGATAATGACTTTGTAAACAATAAATAAATCGCACTGGGCGACGTCGATCTTCCGCGCCCCACCAATGGACCCGTCACTGGTCTCTCGTAATCGATTGAGTAATCGTTTTGCAACATACACAAAGACACAATTTTTCATTTTCACCATTACCCCTCCGAGCGTCCCGCGAGATTCGCGTATTCTTATCTTGTTAGCGAAACTGCGCCGAAACAGCCACCGAGCCGGAGCTATTCTAAGTTTACTCCTCCTCACGCGGCCATCACGTTCCAAGAAATAAAATAAAAACGATCTCGCACCGTACGAAACTCTTCGGCTTTATCGGGGCTACGCAAACTTCTCGATAAAACTGGAACTACGGATACGAACCGATAGGATGTGGATATGATATAGAAACCCGTGTGAGCGCTCACATGTCATGAGTTACGCTCGGTTCTGTACGCCCGATGAAGCTCGCGTATTCTCATAGAAATGGAAATATATCCCGTTTCATATTTACACCCCGTCGAGGCGAATGTATAAATTGTTTATCAATTGAAATGGAGCGTGGCCTCTCCGCGGCTCACGATTTCCAAACTCGCCTGCGATCGTATGTCTGTGTATGGGTACACACACACACACACACACACACACACACACACACACACACACACACACACACACACACACACACACACACACACACACACACACACACACACACACACACACACACACGCACGCACGCACGCACGCACGCACGCACGCACGCACGCACATATATATATATATATATATATATATATATATATATATATATATATATATATATATATATATATATATATATATATATATATATATATATATATATTGGACAAATAGAACATAAACACATAATACATCGATTTTGTATTTATTTTAAAAAATATAAGATAAATACAACATACTCGGAATACTCGAGTGTTCATGAAACAGTACACTATAAAGCTTATAATTCGCCGATATTTATAACGTTATAAATACTCCAGAGAAACAATGCAAGAATTTTCGAATGTCTTATGAACCTTTTGACTGTCAGATATTTAATGCCATTGGTGAACGGAAATTAAATCACTTGTAGAATATTTATTCGTCAGATCGAACTTGCGGTCGCGAGTGAAGCAGAGCGGATACTCTTTTGCAGACAAATACATCTCTCGTCATTGATGCACCCTTGTGGAATGTAGCATTGAAATTTTAATCGCGCTATCATCAGCCTCCAATTTGTATTTATACGGTTTAATAACCGCGCGAAACCTCTTCAATATCGAGTTTAATTATATTTATGGGCAAGGCGGAAAATTGGTATATAGAATTCTTGATCGTCGCACGTAGAACTGGTCGTCGCCATCGAAACAGAGCTGGCCGCTCGTTTATAATGATTATATATAAAATTAACAAATGTCTCTACAAAAAAAAAATAATAATAATAATATAAATAAATGTAATTGCATGTTCTTCATGCTATTGACAGAAAGAAATTCATACTATTTCACAATTGTACGGAAGCTTATCATGTCAAACGTAATTACATTGATAAGCGAGATGAAAAATTGCTCTATTAAATTTATATATTCGTGACATCAAACACGCCGTGTCCCAATGAAACCGAGATATCGTCGAAACATCGTTTGCATAAAGAGTATAATTTCTCACTATCGATATACCCTCGCAATGATCGCATTAAAAATGGTATGCGCTCATAGCCCCATCATCTATCATCCGATTTCGCGAATCGTGCGAAAAGCTTTTGACTGTCTCTTTTAATTCTATTTTGCGAATGCAAAGCCCCCGCCGTTAATGAAACTCGTTACTTTGCATATACTAACCGTGAGCCTTCATGATATCCTGCACGTACATATACTACATCTACACACACACACGCACACACACACACACGCACACACACACACACACACACACACACGCACACACACACACACACACACACACACACACACACACACACACACACACACACACACACACACACATATATATATATATATATATATATATATATATATATATATATATATATATATATATATATATATATACATACATATATATATGTATGTATGTATGTGTATATCCCACGCAGGATTTAATAAACCCCGTGAGTATCTCATCCCAGCGTGAAACTCCTCGTTTCTCCCACTCCAGTTCTCCGTCCTCTGGTATCAGGAGAGAAGATTACCGAGAGCAGTGTATTGCATCCTCCAGCTGGTAGTAGGTTCGTACACAAGAGATTTGAGGAAGGCTTGTGTGAGCCTCGGCTTTGGCTGGTAGCCGGAACGAGGAAAGCCTCGGGGCTATCTCGTAAAACTCGACGGGGGCGAGTTTAACGTCGAGGGGGATAAATTTGTGAAATATATTGCATAATACAGACTTCCGATGATAAGCCCCGAAAAACCCGTTTATCGTCGCGAAAGAGAAGAAACCGGAATAGCCGCTGATCCGAGAGTAGAAAACTTCCGGTTTATCTCGAAAAAAAAAAAGGCCCGTGTCCCATCGCAACTGTTTAGAGGTTTTATGAATTTTTTATTTTTTTTTATTTATTTGGCTCTGTACAGTTTTGCTACAAATTTATTAATATTTAATAATACAATTACAATATACATATATATTTTTTTTTAACTCATAGTAGCGTTCATTGCATCGATGTTGTCGTCACTTCGTTATCGCGTCTCGCGTCGGTTTATCCCGGTTTTTATTTATCTTTTCACTTTTTTGTTTCTTTAGATAGTTTATTTTTTATAGTTAAAAAAAAAAGAGTAGAAAACGAAGAGTAGGAATGGCCCGCAGGTGCATGTAGTAGCTCGTAAAAAGATTTGCAGTGTTTAGACAGAATGACTAATGGGAAAAAAAAAAGAAACAGAAAAAAATTAATCTTCTTCACGAGTTACTGCGGCGACAGTTTCCCCACAAATATAAGTCCCGCACGAGATAATAATTTGTCATAGCCACCTTTCTTCGACGACGATTATTTTAATAGTAACAGTCGGGGAGTTTCCGATTGTGGAAGCTGAGGGAAACTCTGCGCGTTCTCAGCAATGTCGCTTCCATCGATCTTACATCAAAAATCATACAAGAGCGAGAGAGAAAAGTAATTAACAAATTACAGTGTCTTTGCTCCCGGAGAGTTATCTGGTGTCGATTAATCCTCATCGGTCAATCCTCGAGACATTGTAATTGGAAGAGATTGAGGCGCAAAGTACACTAATCTTCCGCTTGTTAACCGACGTCGTCGTTTGACATCGAAGAAGTAACTTAATCCGCTCAACGAGTTTCATAGTTTTACGTCGAAATGCCTGTGTGTGTGTGTGTGTGTGCGCGCGAGTGTGCTCTGCCGAAATGTGCACCAACCGCAAACTTTCATCGAACTCGACTCGAGAGATATCTCTCCCTCCCTCGCGTTCTCATCATCACTTTTGCACTTCGGGCCGTACTAAAGTTTCCCTGAGCGCCTGCCAAACAACTTTTTTGAGGGTGGAAAAGTGTTTACCTCGGAGGGGCACCGCAGGAGCGGCCACTCTCGTTACATTTCGCCCCTATCCTCCCCCAGCTCGACTTTTCATTCCGAGCAATTAGAGAGGTCTGGCAGACGCTCCCAGATAAGTGGAGGTAACGTACACTCGACGTGACCTCGGAGAATGAAAGATGAAGAAAAAAAAAAAAATGGAGAAAAAATTTAGCAAAAGTTCGAAGCTCGAAACTCTCGCACCTTACTTTGGCTCGAAACGAAGATAAACGACAAGATTCGTGTTTGCTTGTTTTTTTTCGCATTACAACTGCGCTTAAAACGCGTGACATTCACGGTGAGACTCCGAACGATCGGGCTCACCTCATCACTCGGGAAGAAATATTCTCCGATAAATACTGTGTCGTAGTTGGCGAAAGAGCTATAAGGATAGTTATCTAAACACTAGTTCATGTTGTTTTTTTTATATCCTAAACTACTAAATCGTATTCTTCGTACATTTATATTTATAATAATATATATAAACATGATACATAAAAGTTTCGCGTTCGTTTCGTCGTCGTTACTCTCGCGAATAATTAATAACTTGTTGACTAAGCATTACAATTAGTGAATGTACAATGTGTCTGTGTACTGTTTCTTTTTCTTTTTTCTTTTTTTTCATGTGTCTTGTGTGTGTGGTTTGTCGTTGCTGTTTGAACTAATCGCGAATTAATTTCGAGCGCAGCAAGAGAAAAGAAAATGCAAGCTTGCCAGCCCCTCCGCTTCCCACATAAGTTTTATGCTTCATCTTAACGAACGATATACATACATACTCTTTTTCCATGTACTATATATATATATAATATATATATATATATATATATATATATATATATATATATATATATATATATATATATATATATATGTATTATCATTGTCGCGGTAATCAACCAACATCGATGAAAAATAAATCACAATTACAGTTTTTTTTTCCCCCTCTCGTTTCGGAAATAATCGTAGAAACTTCGTTACGAACGCACGGAAAAGTACCGGCTTATTATAATAACGCAATAATCATACCTCTTGGACATTCCAGTTACACACTCTTACACGTTTAACGGAGTATTTCAGTTTTTTTTTTTTTTTTTTTTTTACACGTCGTGTGCTTCTTATTTTTTTTTCGTTCAGTTAATCAGATTTCATCATCACACACATCGCTCGCTCAATTGGATTATAGGTACATCATGCTTTCTGACGGGTAATATCGATCGTGGGACAGCACGTTAGCATGCCGTCCCTCATTAATAATCATGTGTTACACGAAGCGGTTTTTTTTTCTCGCCTATACGTTAATATACTCGTAGCTTTATTATGAACAATTAAAACGAAGGAGTTTTCGTTTGAAATTAATTATTTTCTTGATTTTTTTTTATTACTTCGTTTCTCTATATGTTTGCGTGCTACTTGAGTCGTAGTACTTGCGGAATGTGCCGAATAAGGTATATTCTCGCTCAGTTTCCCGACAAACACGTCGAGTCGTTTCTCAACCCGCTCGCCCTTCATTCGCCTCAACGACTAATTTCGTTTTCTTTCACCGTCTGTGCGCATTCTTCTCCTATATTCCACATACATTTTGCGTTTCTTTTTTTTTTGCTTCAGTTGTCTAAACAAGAAAACAATGTTAATTCGTTTGGAAGATACCGGAATCGTCAAAGGCAAAAAATCTCCGATTTCACGTGTGTGTGTGTATGTGTGTATGTGTGTATTAACTCTGTATGTTTGCTTATGTCGGAGGAGCAGCTTTTCTCGTATTCGTCGTCAACGAGACAGCGTTTCTTTTTCAGTTTTGTTTTCTTTTTTTTTTTGTTATCTAGGAAGCAGTGGTGGCCGTTGGGAGAAATGACGCGGGTCACGCGAGACTCGATTCTTGCTCGCCCCAACCCTCGCTGTCGCACTCACTCTCGGAAGCTGAATCGCTGTCGCTGAACTCAACCGCTACTCGTCGCGCCAGAATCGATGCTACGTCGTTCAAGGCGTTCACGCGCTCAACTTCCTTCTGCTCACTCTTTTCCACCTTGCGCAACTTGATACCTGTCGTAATAAACAAGAGGATTAATATCTCATTGGTCGAAATTCCACAAACTTCCACAGATTAGACATCGGTGTTTTAAGCGCGAGTGAAGACAAAAAAAAATATTACCGTCTCTTATGGCCTTGAGAAGATCGTTTCGCGGATCGACGATGGGTATGTTGGGATTTGGTTTCCTGCCTTGCCCATCGTTGTTCTTGACGGGCTTGAGCTTCGGTGGATTCGTAGCGATCATCTTCGCGATATCGCCATTCGTCAACGGCATCGGCGGAGTCGGCCCGTTCATTATTGGAGGGGGTGGAGGAGGAGGAGGGGGTGGTGGAATGTTGCAGGGAGGTGAAATTGGCCGTTGTGGAATGGGATCCGGTGTCGGAGGGGGCGGGGGAAGGTCCTGCGGCGCCGGATCGGGCTCGTCGACGCCCATTGGAATCGAATGATTCGGCGGCGTCGGGGTCGAGTGGTGACTCGGCAGAGGACTGTTGGAACGACTACCGTTTCTGTTTAGCAAGTGCGACGGTATGGTACCTGCAATAAAAATAAACAAAAAAAATAAATAAACGAATAAATAAGCTACGATCTCATTTGACTTTTACTCCTCTCTTGTCCCACAAAGCTCATCGATATTCGTACCGTTCATAGATGGTGGAGACATAACTTCGCCGGGCGGCGGAGGCGGGGGCGGGAGCGTGTCTCGTCCCGTGCTCATCGATCTTCCCCTGGTCGGTGTATTATTCGCCGATGCTATTGTCGGCGTCGAATTGCTCGAAGCGTTACTCGGCGGAGCGGGCGGTGGCTGGGAAGGTCTCGACCTTCCACCCCGGCTCGGTGTACTTTGACCGCCGGGGCTCTGGTAAGTTTCACTTCCCGGCTGTCCCTGGCCCGGTGCGTAATGCGAGCTGTACAAGCTCCCGTCGTCGTATCCCTGAGCGGCGTAATTCGCAGCCCTGACAAAAGAAAACGAAAAGCGTTAAACACGTTGTCTTCGGCAATGGAAAATCTCACGAATGTCTTCTTTTTTTCTAAATCATTTTTCGACACACACCTATAGTGATCTGAAGTCGGTGGACTGTAGAGGTGCTGCTCCTCCGATGGATAACTTCGCCTCAGCTCGATACTGTTCGGTCTCGGTGGTCGCGGCTCCGTCATCACCATACCCAGCAACGATTCGTCCGGTATATTATGCGGCGCCCGATACTGCACCCCTTGAGTCGGCATGATGTACTCTCCATGTCCAACGGCGAGTTGCCTCTGTCTTTCCCTCGTGTTGTGAGGTTGTCTCACGCGCCTCTTGTGCCTTCCGCCACCTCCGCTGGATCCCTCGTTCCGAGGCCTGTGAGGCTGTGCACAAAGATAACGTTGAACAAACGATTTTGGTTTACCACGCAACGATTAGCGAGGCTTCGTAACGAGGTGCATTTCAATAAAAGGCAAGCGAAAATTCTGTCCGATAAAATGATCGAATGACGAACGACGCGGGTGTTGAAAATTTGGTCGTTCGTTTTTGTTTTTTGTGTTCTCTTTTTTTTTTTGCTTCATTTTTTTGTTTTCTTGTCAATTGTCGAGGGATTTATGATGATCTGAGCGCGCTTAGTCGGGCTTTAACACTCAATAAATTCCTAGCAATTAAAACTACGTTCCGTAAAGCGAGCCAGCTATGTAGAGCAAACTCTAACAGCGCAACGATGAGGAGTTGGTTAATGAGTGAAAATGGAGAGAAAAATGTATATGTATATATATATATGTATATATATATCAATAGCACACGCGCGCACACAAACACACACACGGTACAGACTGACGTGAGTTCGATCATGTGTGAGTGAGTGACGATGAGATTAAGCGATTAAATAAACGATTGATTTATGCAGAGATATTTTGTACAGGGCGAGAATAGGGCCGGGGTGGATGGTAAATATCATAAGAGTAGATATAGATAGATGGAGGATTATTATTATTATTATTATTATTATATAAAAAGAGATAACTACAAAGATCCAAACCATCGACTTGCCTCTCTGAACGGTTCGGCATATTCAGACTCGGTCTATAACCAAGGGGACAGTATCGGTAGTTAGAATTATTCGTGTCGGTTCACAGAGTAAAATTTATATTAGAGAGTATAATCGCCTACAAAATCGTCGTCTAATATTGTTCGAAAACGCGATGGAACTCAATCGAGCGAATCGTTCCAATACGCGGACCGAAGCATTGAGAAATCGGACAACCGGATTCTTTACCTTCTTCCCTCTGTCGTGAAGCTTCTTTTCCGTATCTTTGAGCATCTCCTGGCTCCACAGATCGAAGAAGTAGTTCGGATCCGTGTAGAACTTGAGACCGTCTTTGCCGTCCTCCCTGTAAAACGAAGAGAATTATCGATCATACGTTCCACCGGCGGTGCAGGTAGACGACGGACTTCGGAACAGGGAGACCGTGGACGGTAGGGACGGGAGGGTGTAATCACCTGTAAACATTGAGTTTATCGAGCGGCGGGGGTGTGTCGCATTGCTGATAAGTCTCGAGCATCGCTGTCGGCATCGTGTCTCGAGAGACCACTTGCTGATCGAATACCACCGAACTCTTGAACGCCTTCCGCATGTGAATGTCTTGCAGCGACACTGGAAAGAAAAAAAAACAAATTCAGCACGAAAAATAGACCACCTTCACTTTTTCGATTATGTGATCGGACCGAAAAAGAAATGGAATTATGCGCTCCCAAAAAAATCTGCTAGTCATTTTACTCTCAACTCAATATTTGATACGAAAACTGACGTCGGAAAGAAAATACAAATTTTTCGTGAAATTCAAAAAATGTCAAATTCCATAAAATTTAGACAGTTCCATTAATCTTCGCCAAATTAAATAGAGACCATCCGTCGATAATAGTCTTTTTGTGTACGACTTTTTGACCCGATGGCTCAAAAATTGTACGGGCTAGCGTGCGTTTTTTAGCTAACATTTTTTTTTTTTTTTTTTTTTTAGCAAACTTAAAAATCGCGTACAATTTTTATAAGTGAAAGCATTTTGGTAAAAACGGTAACCAAAAATTGAGGATTTACCCTACCTAGAAATTTCAGCTTGATAGCTCAACCCGTTCTCAAGCTACCATACGTTTTCATAAAAATCTCGACAACATTTTTTTCTCATGAAAACAAAGTTTCCTCTATTAAGAATCACAAATAAAACACATCAGTTTAGCCTTCATACAATCAAATCCGTTCTACCCAGAATAGAATCCAGTTTGGTTCGATCAATGGATTTAACAATCCATTAATTTTTTTCCCCTCGATTGAGCCAATTGAATAATGGTTAGACGAAAGTTTGACCGTACCCTCCTCGACGTTGCTGTCCAGCTGCGTAACTTTGACCGCGAGCCTGTCTATCCTCGCCTGGAGTGAATTCGCTCGATCACTTAGGGTCACAGCTTCGCGGGCGAGCTCGCCGAACAGATCCTCGGCGTGCCTCGATAGACTCGACAGTTGTCTTATCGTGTTGGCGAGTGTGCCGTTCGTTGCGGCTTCCAATTCCGACGGCAGCGGAAATGCCTCCGGTATCGTGCCTCGTGCCACGTGCACGGGCTCGACGAGCCTCTTGGGAAGTGGCATCTTCTTCGCGATGGATCACGCGGCCCTTGGGGACCCCGAGCTGCCTTCACCGTCGGGGACTCACCGTTCTCTCGAGACCTGCAAAAAAAAAAATAATAATTGATTAATGATCAATTCTTTGCAACAAAAAAAATCTTCTCGAAGATTAACCCTTTATAAGTCACAGCTCTATCCCCACTCTCAGGCGCTACCGTACACCCAGAAAAATAATTTATTTGGCGGCCACCGTTCATTTAGATTGAATAAAATATTTATTTGATTTAAATAAATATTCATTTCATTTAAGTAACTATTTACTTAATTTAATTACATTTTTTTTGTTTTTTAACTTTTTGATCAAAAGAAAATTTGTCGAGGGATTGAGAAAAGTTATTTCTTGTCAACAGCCTATTTGGCCTCGACAATCGAGGATTAAAATATATTTCGTCGAATGTACGTGTTTATTCGTTGGGTGGTACGATCGAGTTTCGTCGACAATAAACTTTTGTTACTTATCGATATCGCTCGAGCGCTTAACGAGCTCGCTTTTCCTTACCGAGTGGCACATCGATAATGCTCCGAATTAATGAGTCGGGCTACAATGACGCAGGCGAACTCGGCATGGATTCAGATATACTGCTCAGCTCGACGACAGCAATAAGTGACAATCTTACGAGAGAGTTCAACGCGGCATGAATACTGAGTGGATATTGAATTCCATTCCGGCGTCTACGAATACGTTACGAGAGGTCTCGTCATTTCTATCTCGGATCTCTCATAACTCGGCGGGCAACGAGCTGTGAGAAAAGCTCGCTCGTGTGGATCTTCTGTGAGAGATGAAAATACTCGAGACTCTCGCTTTTGCCGATGAAACGGGAGCTTCCAAATGAACTCTGCGGTTCACCTGGGTAATGCAAATTCCGAGAGACTGCTTCTCCAATGCAATGAATATTCGGGTCGTTCGGAGAGTTGGAAATAAAAGATCTGTTTTATCGTCCTTAATAATTCCAGTACTGCGTAAGGTTGTTTTTTTGTCAAGTTCATTGTCTGTGCTCTATGACTACGCAACTGTACCTGTTCCGGAAATCGTAAAAACCGAGATTAAAAAAAAAACCATTTTCTACTTCACACTAATCAGTTCGGTTCAATAGATTTTTTGGAGCTCTACCGAGGTCGACTGTCTTACGTTAAATATAATCATCGAAACTCCATGAAAAGTCACTTATGATGTTCCACATAACTGCTTAACAGTGCGATAATGTTTACACTGTTAGAAATGTGATGAAAATACCCGAGACTCTCGCTTTTGCATATGAGATAAAAGCTTCCAAATGAACTCTGCGGTTCGTCTGGACGATGCAAATTATGAGACTACTTTTCCAATGCAATGAATATTCGGATCGCTCGAAGAGCTGCTAATAAAAGATCTTTTTTATCCTCCTCAATAATTCCAGTACTACGTTAGGTTTTTTTTTTAAGTTCATTGTCTGCTCTGCGACTACACAACTGTGTACCATTTCCGAAAACCATGAAAACCGAGATAAAAAAAAAAAACAATTCCTACTTCGCATTCATTAGTTCCGTTCATTAGAATTTTTGGAGCTGTGCCGAGGTCTTCGATGAGAAATGAAAATACTCGAGACTCGCTTTTTCCGATGAGGTAAAACTGTCCAAATGAACTCTGTGCTTTACTTGGGCGATGCAAATCCTGAGAGTTAGCTCTTTCGATCCAATGAATATTCGGGTCGTTTCGGTGAATCGGAAAAAAGCAAGTCTTCTTTATCCCCCTTGACGATTCCGCAGCTGTGTTGTGCTTTTTGTTTAAGTTCATTGTCTGCTCTATCACTGTAGCGCTTTAGCGGTTCCGGAAACCGCGAAAACCGAGATTAAAAAAAAAAAAAAAAAAAAAAGACATTTCCTACTTCACATAAAATTTCTCTCGATTTATGGAGCAGTACCGAGGTCGACTATTTAGCAGTTAGATACAATGATCGTAACTGCACAAAAACTACAATCTTACGATTTCTTACATAAAATTAACTGTTCAACTGTGCGAGAATGTTGCACCGTTGAAATGTTTATAAAAATTGATATGCAGAATTTACAAATATCTAATATGCAAATGTTCTCTTTTTTTCGAAAAAGGCATGTCTCGGCAATGTTTAGATCCGCTGATTTTATTTTATTGAACGATCACTTCCTGCTCGAGCCATTCGAATTCCCTCTATCCGTAACCGGACAAGACGAAACGTCTGAGATTACGTGACTCCGAAACTGGATATCTCAGGATAATTCTTATCTGTTTATCGTCCGACGTGCCTACAAATACAGGAAACACGATACGAGAACGAAGTTAACGGGGGGGGGGGGGGGGGAAATAAATAAAAAATCGTCGAACAATTTTTCACTCCGAAAGCGGCAAACACAGTGTCGGATAGTTATTTTCTTTTTTTTTTTCTTTCTTTCTAAGCATCGTGAAAGTGTTGGCCGGAGGGAATCAGCGGAGTGCACAGTGTAGTGTGCTAATATCGTACGAGCCGGGGCTCTGTTTCCTGTACTCCCTCGGTAATCACATTGGCCTCAATTAGCAGCCTTCCCCCCCCCCCCCCGCGGACTGTTCTTATCGTGGGACAAGCGAACAAGGTCGACGGTCGAGCTCACCGAAGAAGTAACGATTTCTCTACCTGCCCGGTGGAAGAACGGGATCGCGGAACAGATTTTACGCGGTGCTCCACGTATATCTGTGTGTTATTCGATTAAACGGAATGTCCGTGCAGGGCATTGCCATAAGAGCTTTCCGGACCTCGCTACGCTCAATCCCATGAATTACTATCGTCAGGCTCAACGGTGCAGTTTAAACTTATCGCGCTTAGGTGACTTCCTCGGTGACACTTGAATCGAGGATATAAAATCTTCTCTCCGCTAGAGAAATGGAAAGACGCATTAAAATATATATATATATATATATATATATATATATATATATATATATATATATATATATATATATAGGCAACATACAAAAAGTTATTTTTTACTTTTCCTTCTCTCCACTAGAGAAATGAAAAGACGGATTTTAAAAAATATATATATATTTTTTTAAGGTAACGTGAAAAAAAATTATGTTTTTATTTATCCGCCTCTTCGTTACAGAGATGGAGACGGGATTTAAAAGGCACGCCATGTTTTTTTTTTTTGGGTAACTTAAAAACAATTAAATATATTTTAATTGTTCTCGAAAACTTCAATTTTTCTCCCCACAATCGGTTGGATCGAATATCGTAGTGAAATTATTCATTGACGGAGTCGTTGCGTCAGTCAACGAAATTGCATTGAAGTTTCATCGACCGCAACTGTACAGTGCAGATGTGTACGGTGTATTATTACCGAGGTATTATTACCAGAACGGTTATTGTTACCAATTATTTTTACCATCGTCAGGCTCAACGGTGCAGTTTAAACTATCGCGCCTAGGTGACTGCCTCGGCGACACTTGAATCAACGATATACAATCTTCTCTCCATTATGTATGTCGTTAACTCAAGTGACTGCCTCGGCGACACTTGAATCAACGACATACAATCTTCTCTCCATTATAGAAATCAAAAGACAGAATTTATTTATTTATTTATTTATTTATTTATTTATTTATTTCATTTGGGGAATATGCCCTTTTACACAAGAAATTCCGATAATATTAATAACAGTATGAGATCAAGTTGAGATTAGTTATGATTTTTGATTTTTTACACTTCCATTAGAAAATAGTCTTCAGGAATAATTTTTATCGTCAGACTTTCAACGTAGGAATTAAAAGAGAAATTTTTTTTTTTTTTAAATCCAACAAAATAAAATGATTTTTTATTTTTCCTTCTCTCCATTACATATGCGAAGAAGAAATTTAAAAAAAAAAAAACCATACAATTTGCTTTTAAAGGTAACTCTTAAAAAATGAGTAATAACATTTTTTTTTCTTTCGAAAACTTTGTGAATTTTTCCCGCTACAGCCGGTTGGATCGAATATCGCAGTGAAATTATTCATTGACGGAGTCATTGCGTCGATGAACAAAAATTCTATTGAAGTCTCATCGATCGCGACTGCACGGTGTATGTTTATATGTGTACCGTGTATTATTGCCAAGTGGAACGGAGGGCAGGTAAAACTCTCGTGAGTCATGTATAGGCGACCGGTCGAGTTGCGAGCGTGCGCACGCTGCCCGTGCAGCGAGCGGAGTGAACGAGCGAGGAGAACCCTGTCCCTCTCCCTTACTCGACCTCACCGCGCGCGACTCCCATATGCACTTTATATATATATATATATATATATAGCAACATTATCCCACGCGTACTCCGTAGCGCGGAGCCCGAGGCAATTTGTCGTTTCTCCCGTAGCTCACACCCCGGAGAGGCGTTGAATGGAAACTTGCAAACACAGGCACGATATATTCATATTTTACCAACCCGACGAGCCGCAGAAATCAAGAGAGAGAAAGAAAGAAATGAAAAAAAAAAAGTAAAAAATAAATTCACGCCCAATTTATCGATCGACGAGTTCGCAGCGCATAAAACGTCTATCAGCGATCGATCGGCCGTGAAATAAACCGGTTGGATAAAATCGACATGAAAAAAAAAAAAAAAAAATTAATGACAGTAGGAAGACGGTTTTTTTTTTTTCATCTGCACTTATGAATCTTAAGCTCAATATTTTTTTTTTTTTTTTTGCACTACTAAGTCGAGTGCGAAAGATCTCGAGGAAAGATTTACCGGAAGCAAGAGGCGAGCGCCTCTTTGAATGGTTATTATTATTATTTTTTTTTTCACCTCCATCGTAGCTCGGCTCTTCCGCTTCGTCCCAATGGGTTTCTTGCTTGCACAAGCCAAGTGCAATATTTAAGGCTCAAAGGTCACTACTACGCTCGGGTGCAGCTTTCGCGATGTAGTACAACTACCGTTGTACTATGCTCTGTGTACATCCAGATTTCGCAGAGTTTTCCGGAGTAAGTATGTGGTACGACTCAATCTGTCTCACCGCGGGCCGCGCAAGTTCATTCGAGGTGAGCGTGTGCACTTGCCGACTTGCTGTGAATCATGACTGCGAGCACGGGCCAGGACACGCTTGGCCTCCGGGCACTTTGCACGGTGCGATCGTCCGACGCTGCCGCGACTGGCGTGCACGTGCGCCAAGGCGAAAACCTAACAGCGCTCGGGGGAGGGGGGGGGGCACATGCTGACCATATGGTCCTCCACTCCGTGGAACACGTACGCTGTACGCACCGGACGATTTAGGTACACGCGAGGCCGATGTTCGCCAACGCGACAAATCTACAGGCTCTTTCAATTTTAACAGCGAGCATAACGGAACTGAGGTGACCATCGGGAGACTTCGGGGTCGAATTTTAAAGACATCAGTTTGAACTTTAAGATCGCTCTTGAGCTCGAACTTATGATTGAAGTTTGGATCTTAAGTTCAGACTCAAGGTTGATCTTAAGTTCGGACTAAAGTTCGATCTTAAGTTCGGACTTAAGTTTGATCTTAAGTTCGGACTTAAGTTCGATCTTAAGTTCGGACTCAAGTTCGATCTTAAGTTCGGACTCATAGTTTGATCTGAAGATTGGACTCATAGTTTTAGCTTAAGTCGGCACTTAAGTTTAATCTTAAGTTCGGACTTAAGTTAGATATTAAGTTCGAACTTAAGTTTGATCTTAAGTTCGATCTCAAGTTCAAACTAATGTCTTAAAATTCGACCCTTCGAATAAACTAATGCACAATGTTCACAATTTTGACTTGCTCCAGACTCGCGTGTAACCTTTATTTTAATGTCGTTTTTCCTGTAACCCCTGCAACCATCGTTGTATTGTTTTGTGGTTGCATGAGGGTCGCTCGGATCCATCAAAAGAGAGAGTTGCACAATGGGTAAAAGTTTGAACAAAGCGATTGGTCTCATTTTAGTATACTCGGAGTCTAATCAATGACTATGACAGTCATTGCAACTCGCAGATGCATGTCTAGTCAACCTTAGTGCGACTGTGACTACGCGATGCAACTGCGAATCCATGGTTGCAGCGGTTTCGTTAGGGGAATCTTCGACTGTTCGATCGAGTCGAATTGCAAATGTAGGATAGTCGGATATCGCAGGACTCGCTTTGATGTCATATTCATTTTAACGACGAGTTTCTTTTAGTGTCGTGAGACATTTTTTTTTTTTAATGTCGCTTTTTTTGGTGAGTGCAGATGGGCGACTTGACTCTGGGCCGATATTCGTCCGAATGGATATTCGGACCGATAGATTTGTGGAAATACGGGACGAAGAATATTTTTCTGAAAACATCGCAATGTTTCAGCAAAAAGAATTGCAAAGGTGTAAACTTGATGCTTTTTTTTTACTTTTTGATAACGACTTTTTTCATAGTTTTTTTTTTTTGGCTCTTTATCGGCGACGCCTTTGAGCCCATATTCGTCCGAATGGACAATCGGACCGATAGATTTATGGAAATATTGGGCGAAAAATATTTTCCGATGATATTGTAAGTTTTTAACAAAAAATAATGATAAGAATTCGATCGCTTTTCCGATGTTCTGTTCTACGTTTTTTTTTTTTTTATGGCTCTTTAACGGATAGAAAACATTCTTTTTACACCAAAAATCTTGTGATTTTTTTTTTCCCACCATAGAACACGAATCTACGACTCATTTCAAACCGAAACTTAATATTCGATACGAAGATCAGCCAAAAGCGTATAAAAAAAAAATATTCGTACATTTTTTTTTGTTCTTCATAATTACAATATTTTCAAAGCAGTTAATCGTTTTATTGCCAATCGATAATCGATTAATATTTTTACAAAAAACAAAAAAAAAAATCCAGCGACGCTACGATAGGTGAGCCGCTCGACCGTGACGAGGTCATTCGACCCTCCTCACCGGGTCAAACGAGCCTCTCTCTAACGACCCTCGTCGTATTCTCGAGCGAGCTTGGAACTTTACCAGGTTTTTTTTTTTTTTTTTTTCATCGAGGACTCGTGAGGAACATACGTTTGCGGCTTTCGAAGCCTAAAGCTGGAGGAACAAGGCCACAATTGTGCGGGGGGGCGAGAGAGATACTGTGGGAGGGTTGACGGTGTGTGCCAGTGGTGCGTCCGGGGGGGGGGGGATTTCTCGCGGAGCCCCGCGATATTGATCAAGCGCGAGCAACCCCGGGTTGGAAGAAGGGTCCCGTCGCGGGCGGGAGGCAGCGTGGCGCTTGCCAAGCCGCCGTTGGCAAACGCCGGAGATTTCGAACGTAGGAAAGCCCCCACGGAGAGTGGCCTCCGCTCCACCGGAAATCATCGTGTCGTCGACGTGACTCATCGGAGACCGCCCGTTCGCTCGTAAAAGCCGAGTCAGACCGACGGGAACAGGGAAAATGTATAGCGTCACGAGGCCAAAGCACAATCGTATCTCGTATCGCACAAACAACATTGCCACTGAAGTATATTAAAAAAAAAAAAAAAAAAAAATTGTTTTGACGAAAATAGTAACCCCTTAAGTGAACGAAATTCACGCAAAAAAAAAATCACCCTCGAATCCACCGCATCAACGAATTGTCTTGTCAAAATCAATGTTCGTACGGCAAGAATTAGGGAATCCAACGTCTAAAATTTCGATTGTCGGCTAATCAATTTTTGTTCATCCGACACAGTAGAAGAGACTTGTACTTTCAACAAATCTTTTTGTTCACAAACTCCGTAATTATTTTCACGTTAATGAAATGAAGAACTTTTTTTTTTTTTGTTATAAAATGAACGGAATTTCTTTGTAAAATTATGAAGAAAATCCATTTTTTGACTTTTCTGGACAAGAAACATTGGGTACCCGTTTTACTGTTTAATAAATCTACTTTCCGTAGTCGATGCATGAAAAGTTGTACTTTTCGCGCCTGCCGACAGTGGCGAAAGTGGCGCTTTGCAGCACAGTGTACTACGAATACCCGGGTGCATGCGCGGGGCGGTCCGATCTTGCTTACTTTACGCACGCTTCAGCGTGCGTGAAGTACGATACTTGCTTATTGTATCAATTTTCCTGCATTCGTCACAAAAAATATTACGCAACAGCAGTGCGATGTAGCGAACATTATACGCAGACTATCGGGTGAGTCGCGCTCACCGCATTTAACAGCGTGCGTATGAAGTTCACTTTACCGCACTTGTCTCCCAAATTGCCAATCCACGCTTATCTCAACTTTCACAGCTATATCGCAACCTTGGTAATTTCTGATGTTGACATTACCGACGACTTCGCATCTGAAACAGATAAAATATGAATTTCGTTCCTTAAAAAAGAAAAAAACCTCTTGATGCGAATAAATTCTCTCGCCAAAAAAAAAAAAAAAAAAAAAATATACACATTGAAGCTCGAATCTCCCCTACTGCAATGAAATTCTTCGCAAACCTTGATCAATCTTACCGCGCCGGATATCACCGAATCTAAAAGCCCGCACTGAGAAAAAAAAAAAAAAAATTGGTTGGATCAACCAAAAGTCGCGATGACATACGTTCAATCAAAATTACATATGTTCGAAGTTGTTATTTGATTGATACAAACAAAGCATTGTTTTGTTAAACGATGATTTGCTTTAATTTGCTAAAAATTTGTCGATTGAAACGAACATTTTTGTTGCGCATCAACGAAAAAATAGACCTCTGAAGCGTATGTCGCCGCGCATTTGCTTGATCCAACGATTTCTTTCTCTAAAGTGTCGAGTATAAATTTCAAGCGAACAAAATTTTCGCCCCACGCGAAGAATGATTGTCGCCCGTGCTTGTCTAAAGCGGCTACAAGGATATCGTGACTCCCGTAATTTAGATCCCGATCTAGGATAGAGCACATCGCACAGCCGACTCGGGGAATAGGTTGATCGTCGGTGACTACTCGGAATCCCGCGAGCGTTGTGAGCCAGTGACAAAAACACAAGCCGGCCGCTATGGCTAGTTTGCCGTTTCCGGTTTCCGTGTCACGCGACACGGAGAACGGTCAAACCAGAGAGCGGCGTGCACCGCAGGGAAAACGCAAGAAAAAAACAATATGACTATCACTCAGGCTTAACGATAAGACAGGAAGAGGAAGAAGCGCGAATAAAAAAAAAATATATACACTGTAAAAAAAAAAAAAAAATTGTAAATTTAATTTACGAGAAACAAAAATGTCCTTACATTATTTACATTGATTGAACATCAATGTACTTTTACGGTAAAATTACAATACGAGATATTAAGATTACAGATCTTTCGTCTGAAATATTACAAAAATTTCCATCGAAACCACGAATTTTACTGTAAAATTGCAACGCAATATGTATTTGAAATTTCGGAAGCGGTTTATGTAAAAAAAAAAAAAAGCTTCCGATACTCTTCAGTAATTTTCAAATAAATTTTTTTTTTTTTTTTACAGTGTACATACAAAATGAAAAATATCGGAGATAAAGAAAAAAAACATCAGTGTCGAGTCGGTTGCTCTTCCAGCAAACCCGGCTACGTGCAACTCTCTTGCAGATGATTGAACGTCAGCCGCGTCTATAATTTTATCCCCGTCCGTTCTCGGAGATGAAAATTAGACTGATTATTATCGGACACGAATATAATCGGGCTTGAGTGAGGGTTGATACAGGACAGATTGAATTTCCTCGTGAGTGAGTGAGTGAGTGAGTGAGTGAGTGAGTGAGTGAGTGAGTGAGTGAGTGAGTGAGTGAGTGAGTGAGTGAGTGAGTGAGTGAGTGTGAGTGAGTGAGTGAGTGAGTGAGTGAGTGAGTGAGTGAGTGTGAGTGAGTGTGAGTGAGTGTGAGTGAGTGAGTGAGTGAGTGAGTGAGTGAGTGAGTGAGTGAGTGAGTGAGTGAGTGAGTGAGTGAGTGAGTGAGTGAGTGAGTGAGTGAGTGAGTGAGTGAGTGAGTGAGTGAGTGAGTGAGTGAGTGAGTGAGTGAGTGAGTGAGTGAGTGAGTGAGTGAGTGAGTGAGTGAGTGAGTGAGTGAGTGAGTGAGTGAGTGAGTGAGTGAGTGAGTGAGTGAGTGAGTGAGTGAGTGAGTGAGTGAGTGAGTGAGTGAGTGAGTGAGTGAGTGAGTGAGTGAGTGAGTGAGTGAGTGAGTGAGTGAGTGAGTGAGTGAGTGAGTGAGTGAGTGAGTGAGTGAGTGAGTGAGTGAGTGAGTGAGTGAGTGAGTGAGTGAGTGAGTGAGTGAGTGAGTGAGTGAGTGAGTGAGTGAGTGAGTGAGTGAGTGAGTGAGTGAGTGAGTGAGTGAGTGAGTGAGTGTGTGTGTGTGTGTGTGTGTGTGTCTGCGTGCGTGCGCGCGCGGAGATGCAGAAGTGAGCCAGTCATTCGGGGTGGACGGTCTCGAGAGACTGTCGACCAACATTCGTCATGGTGCGTGAGGAGACGTCGACCTCGACGAGAGCCACGAGTATAGAGTGGCTCTAGGCACTCGGGATTCCTGGCGTAGAACGTGAAACGCGAACGGCAGCCGAGAAACGGGAGAGGCGCGTCCGGGAGACGAGCCTGAGAGATATCGAGTGAGAAAGAAATGTGAAGGAGAAAACAACAACAAAAAAAAAGAAAAATAGTACATAAATAAGAAAAGTAAAAAATAAAAAAAAAGAAATGAGCGCAACGAGAAGAAGAACCAGAGCGAAATGCAGAACTCCGCCGCTGGGCGCAGAGATGCACGGCGACGTTGCCGAGAGGCTGCACAGTAGTTGCCAAGAAAAACGCACTAGCGGAAGGTGCATGAGAATGCAGAAGACAAATTTAATACCGCGCGGCGAACGACCCGCTCCCGTTTCACGACCGAGACCGATTCACCGGGGAGCGCCGGCCTTACCGTGCACGGTGCACGTTGAGAGTTGGATACTGTAGAGTTGTGTTTTCTATTGGATTCGATTGTTTGGAATTTTGGGATTAGTTTTTGACAATTGTCTTTAGTACCGACGAATTTATTGCAGACATTTTTTGTTAAGTTCAATTGAGTATGTGTCGTGTTTATTCAACGTGCACGGTGGACGTTGAGAGTTGCTGTAAAGTAGAATTTTTCCACTAGATTCGATTAGTTGGAAATTTTAGGATCAGTTTTTGGCAATTGTTATCAGGACGAGCGAATTTATTGCAGATATTTCTGGTAAAGTTGAATTGAATGTGTGTCGTGTTTATTCAAGGTGCACGGTGCACCTTGAAACGCAAGTTTTCCATTAGATTCGATTAGTATCTGAAATTTTAGGATTAGTTTTTGGCAATTGTTTTTAACCCGAATGAATTTATTGCAAACATTTGTTTGTACAGTCGAATTGAATATGTGTCGTATTTATTCAACATGCACGGTGCAAGTTGAGAGTTGGAGACTTGTAAAGTAGCGGTTTCTATAAGATTCGATTAGTTGGAAATTTTCGGATCAGTTTTTGGCAATTGTTATCAGGACGAGCGAATTTATTGCAGATATTTCTGGTAAAGTTGAATTGAATGTGTGTCGTGTTTATTCAACATCCACGGTGCAAGTTGAGAGTCGAAGACTTGTAAATTAGCGTTTTCTATAAGATTCGATTAGTTGAAATTTTAGGATTAGTGTTTGACAATTATCTTTAGTACCGCCGAATTTATTGGAGAAATGTTTCGTAAAGTTGAATCGAGTGTATGTGTCGTGTTTGTTCAACGTGCACGGGGTGGACGTCGAGAGTTCTAGACTGTAAAGTAGCATTTTCTACTAGATTCGATTAGTTGGAATTTTAGGATTAGTGTTTGGCAACATTTTTTTTTTTTTAGCACGAACAAATTTATTGCAGACATTTTTAGTAAAGTTAAATTGGAATGTGTGTCATGTTTATCGAACGCCTGCGGCAGCGAGCACGGTAAGCGATTGCGCGTTATCAATGACGCGGCCTCTGCGAAACGGAGAAGCTCGCCGTCGTTATCGATGATATTAATTGCAGAAGAGTTAACGGTAAATAACCGCGCTGTAAAAGTTTCGAGAGGTAGGAACGGTACGTGGCCTTCAGATAAGGACGCTCTGAACGCAATAATTAGCGTACACCAACCGTAGGTCAAGTTTCTATGAAAAATAACAAAACAAAAAAAATATGCAATTCAGTAGAAAAACTTGTACCTCATCGTTGAAATTCAGTTCTATAATATGTGTTCGAGAAAATGAGTGAAACGATCGCTGCCGACAATGATCCGTTTGGCTTCAGAGTTCAATTCATCTCGCGTTAAATTTTATTATTTTTATTTAATCTCTTCAGAAATTGGCTGGTCCCCGAACGAGTCGAGTTCCCATTTTGACCAAGTCGCATCTCGTACAAGCGGGATTCTCGTAAGACTCGAGAACTCGGTAAATTTACTGCTTCCTTTTATTTTCAAGTTCCTCGTGCATAACTCGAGTCGATAAATCGCATCGCTGGCCGAGTGCTGGCAGTCGGTCAAAAGGCCGCTTGGATAGGTCGGGGGTACGTGTGGTAACACCGTGAAAAGAAAAGAACCGAAACACTGCGCGAACGCTTCGGGGAAGGATCTCCTTCGTAAATGCCTTGTGTGAATTCGAGCCGCGAGAGAATTTGCCGCATTCGGCAGAGTAGTTCGACTGGCACGGAGCCAGCGGGTCGTTTGCGGAACCGCTGCTGCGCCGCCTATTTACCCTCGTTTCTTTTTTTTTTTTTTCTCAATTCTTATTCTACATTCCATAGATATTTCTTCAATCCGGCATCGACGTCACACTAGCAGCTGGTGCAAATACAGACAAGTAGCAGGTTGATTATTGAAATACGTCACTTCCGGTTACAAAATCTCATATTCCGACCGGAAGTGACGTATTTCCTGTATTACGTCACTTTCGATTGAAATACCGACATTTAAAACGGATATAACATATTTTCGGTACGACGCCACTTCCGGTCGAAAAAAATAAGGTTTTTGAGCCGGAACTGAAAAAAAATAAGATTTGTAAACCGGAAGTGACGTATTTCCGGTTATGGATGTCGTTTCCGGTCGAAAATGAGCCTTCGGACTGGAATTGGCCTAGTTCCGATATGATGTCACTTCCGGTCGAAAAAAGAGCTTATGAACTGGAGGTCCAAAAGTACACAACGATGTTCAATTTCGATGCACACGAGGCTATGGAGATATGGTTATCAGTGCCTGAGAGGGAAGCCCCTGGAGGGATCTAAGGATAATCCGGACCTAGGAAAGGATATCCTAGAGGGACTTAAAATAATGAGGGCCAGGGGGCCTGAGGAGGACGCCCTGGATAATTGAAAATTGGGACAAACGGATAATCAAACCAACAAACAAGATAACAAACAACTTTCCAATATATATATATATATATATATATATACAAGTTTATCGAACAATCGCGCTCTCGAGACATGCATCCTTAATGTTATTGTTATTCCCGTCTCGAACGATGCGCAATAGGTTCGTACGTAGAGCGGCATAGCTTCATGTGTGCGTTTCTCGCGAGGCGCACCTTGAAACCTCTAAGATGCCATTCAAATACCAGATATAACCTGAGGAATATAAAAAAAAAAAAAGAAAAAAAATCCAAGCGATAAGTAGACGTTTACAAGTTGCGACAGTACCATTTGTCGGCCAACATTATTAGCGTTATTGTCACGCAATAACGCCCAACTGAGAACTGTAGAAATCGTAAACAATAAGCGGTGACGCGGAGAATAATCGACGCTCCCGTAGGCCGACGCGAGCCGCGCGTCGGCGCATGCGCGGATATATCGTCACAGGCACCTTCGATATTTTGCATACCTCAGCGTTTTTTTTTTCTTCCTTTTAATTTTTTTTTTTTTTTCCTCAAACTCTCGTCGAGTCTCACGATCCGGGCGATGCCGGGCGTGGTGAAAAAAACAATAAAAAAAAAAAATCGGACAATGAACGTGCTTTATTGTAGTCGTGGCGAAGGAGCGCGCGTGCACGGCGAAAGGCGAGAGAACAGCGATTACGAAGTTTCGCCGTTCTCCCCTCCTCGACAGGTTAATATCCACTCGCTCGGGCGTTCGAAGAAAAAATAACGGGAAAAAAAAAAAAAAAAAAAAAAAAAAAAAAAAAAAAAAAAAAAAAAAAAAAAAAAAACGAGAAAAAAAACAAACCCCATAACACAAACTTTCGCTCGAAGAGCCGAGAAGGAGAGATATACGAAGAGGGACGAAAAGCAGGACCGAAAGAAACTGCGAGGTGCTTTGTTTACTCTATTAAATCGACGACCAGGCGCGAGCGAATTACTGTCGAGTTATGAGCTCGAAGAAGTTGTATCCGCCGCACAGCGGAGTCGTCACGCTCCCGAATGCCCGAGCGCGTCGTCGCTCGAGAGAGATAGAGAGAGAGAGAGAGTACTAATGCGGTGAGTTAAAAAAAAAAAAAACGCACGGTTTGTGCACTGGGCAGCGTGGCACACTGTGGTTCGTCGAGCGGTTCGCGTGCGATAAATTCTTCTCTTTCTCCTCGATATAGTAAACAGAGTGTGTCGTTTGAAGGGGCCTGCAGTAGTAGCCCCTTATCGCGGATCTCCAAGGTCAACGGAGAAGTTAATATATGAATGGGTCAGAAGCACGTGAGAGACGAGCGAGGCTCTCCCGTTCTTCGGCCCGAATCGCCACTAGAGAACTCCAAGGATTCTCGCGCTCGCCCCCCCCCCCCCCCCCCCGGCTGCGTTTGTAAGACGCTCGTGTAGGAAAAAAATCTTGGGGGCAACTTTCACGGCGATAATGCCTCGATTATAATAGATTCTCGTCTGATACACACGCGCTGGAACATTGTTAATTTCTGTGGAATTAAAACAAAACAAAAAAAAATGTCATTCAACCTGAGCTGAAAAACTTTAATATTATTGCAATCTAATTGTTATGCAACTGAGCTAGTAAAGCATTGCTGAAAGCTAACAGAGCTGAGCGGCATTTTAAATAGATGATGTATTTTAGGTATTTTAAATACCTAAATACTTCTCTGGTGTTCAAAGTACTCTTTGGACCAATTAAGTATTAAATACAAAAATATTTGTGCAACTCCATATTTGAATTTTATGAATGATTGTGAGAATATCTCAAGGAACCAAAATACTTGGAAGATGTCAACAGGAAGAAACACAAATTTCGTTGCAAAATGCCAAATTGCAGGTGTGAAAGAATTATCAAAATTCTGATTTACAATCCTGAATGATGCCAAATTCTCAAGGGAAGCTGAAAATACCAAGGTGAATAATTAGATAAAGATTGAAAAATAAATAAAATTTCAGATACCGTATGTTAAATGTCAAATGCAAAGTAAATTTCAAATGTTAAAAGAATCATAAATTTACAATGCAAAGAATCTACAGCAAATATGGAAAAGTGTCAGATGTTAAAAAATATCGAATATCAAACTAAAAAAAAAAAATGAGGTTAATACAATGTCAAAAGGCGAGTGTGTAAGAAACTTTAATGTCAAGGACGAAAAAAAAATGTCAAGCGTGAAATCTAATGAGAAACGATGAAATAGCAAATTCATCGACTTTTACGACGTGCTTTAACAAAGCACTCAAACGAACCACTTATAATCTATCTTAAGTACAAAAAGTATTTTCTATTTGAAATACCTATAGTATTTTATACTTTAACTATTTTTTTTTTTTAGTATTTTGCCCAACTCTGAAAAATAATACGTTTCTAACTTGTGGAAAAACAAGTGCGAGGACAACTTTCTACAACCGCAGTTTAAGGTCATCGTCGTTTCAATCGCCTTTTCTTAACCGATAAGCCTTCTTCGTAGATTATTTATTTATCATGATTTTTTTTTTTTCAGACCTGCGCCTCGAGGCCGCGGACACGCGTGGAGCGATTGTGAAAAATTCAGTACGTCGAAAACTTTGACGCTGATACACCGGCTGATGGCTGTCTCTCACGCCTCGTTGAACTCTCTAGATGCGCAAGTGGGAATGGTGAAGGAAACGCGACGAGGGATCTTAGAGAGAGATACAAGGAAATAAAAAAAAAAAAAAAAAAAAAAGAAAAGATGATCCGGGTTTAGCCCGAGGCTAAACCGACGGGAGGACGGAACTCGGTTACCGGATCCCGTCCAACGGCCGCTAGCGTCGCGATCCCGGGTTTGCCTACCGCACACGTTCGTAGCCGCGGATGGACGGAGGAGGGGCGCGAGCGCTCGAGCGGAATGTCAACGAGTATAGAGGGATGGAGAGAGAGAGAGAGAGAGAGAGAGAGAGAGAGAGAGAGAGAGAGAGAGAGGAATGACGATAGGATGGAATGGAACGCGAGTGTACGACCGGGAGAACTACACCCCTGCGAGGCTGCTGCAGGGGTTGAGCCACGCTTAATTGGCCAGCCCGGCTGACCGGGAGCTCCGGTTAAACCGATACCGACTATAATACCCCTAGCACAAATCACTCAAACCGTTGTCTCTTCAAACAGAAAATTTCTACTGTACGACTCGACCAGTCCCGGCAAAGAATTTTTTTTTTTTTTTTTTTTTTCTTAACATCGATCGACTTCGATCACCTTCGAGATACAAAAAAAAAAATTGACGAGAAATAAATCAAAAATGTTACGTTCCATTAAACAATATAATGCTGAACGCAAGTCTCTTTATGTCCGTAGAACGTTGCGTCACTTAACACTTTATTCCTTGAAAGAGAAAATTTATACTATACGACTCGACTGTTCTCGGTAAATAATAATTTTTTTTTTTATCATCGATCAGCTTCGAGATACAAAAAAATGGTAAAAAAAAACATAAATAAACATTTTAACGTTCCGACAAACAATGTATACATATAGAACGTAAGAGTGTTTTATGTCCGTAGGGGCGAAAGCTTTAAAATACTTCCGTCGATTAATTTTGATACCATTTAGAAAAAACAATATACATAGAACGCATGAGTCTCTTTATGACCGTAGGAGCGAAAGGGTTAAAATATTTTCGTCGACTAATTTAGATAGCGTTCCTAAAAAACAATATATTTATATATATATAATTTATATTAATTTATAATATATTTATATATATATATAAATATATATATATATATATATATATATATATATATATATATATATATAACGCAAGAGTCTCTTTATGACCGTAGGAGCGAAAGGGTTAAAATAGTTTTCGTCGATTAATCGTGTTACAAGTGGCCTCAATCGATGACGGAATGCCCGAATGACGTGGGGCATCGAAGTGTCCATGGCGTCACACTGTTCGACGAAGCTAAAACAGTGAATTGCTCGATGAGAATGTACAGTGCGAATCGACAAATGAGATATCGAGTGGAGGTAACGCTTGCGATCTCCACGAACGCGAGATGAAGCTGCGAGTTTTTAAAAATACCATCCTCGACCTCTACCCCCCCCCCCCCCCGCCGGCGTAGTCGTCGGTGTGAGCCTGTGTAAACAGTCGTATAAACAGACAGAGCGAGCGAAGATCTTTACAGCAAAAAAAAAAAATGAAAATGAAAAAGAAACATTTATTTTCTCGCCGGGAGGCGACTAAGCCGGCCGGTGAGAAAAATAATATTCACCGACGAGAGCGGCATCGATTGTTTTACCGAAAAACAATTGCTTCTCGACGAGCTCGGGATAGTGATTTTTTTTTTTTTTTTTTTTTTTTTTGTCGCAAGGGACGTCCCGTCTCCGCCACACCTATATCGGCGAGGGTGTAGAAGAGCCACCCCCTGCATAGCCGGTCTCGAAGTGACGGCCATGTGCAGCACAGTCGTCGTGAACCGCCGCCCTTATTCGCAGACTCGATTCGGCGATTACGCCACACCTATCCACAGAGTCAATCCTCCTTTTTCCTGAACATTTTACAATATATATATATATACACGCGTGTATGCATGTATCAGCGTGAATATAAAGACAATCGACGATTTATCGTCTATGCTCGATCGTTCCGCAGTAATTTTTGTTTTTTTTTCGCCGCGCTCTACGGACACGGGAGGATGAAAGCTGATCAATGTCCCGAGTATACGTTGTGTGTGTGTGTGTATATATATATATAGTCTCGTCGCAACGAGGGAGAATCGGGCACGACTCGTATGAACGGATGCGAATATAAAAACAGCCGTTACTCCGTTACGCGGAGTACTACCTACTACGAGAAACGAGAGAGGGATAGAGCGAGCGAGCGAACGATTATTCGTGAGATAGAGAGAGTCCCGTCATCGGTGTGACCCATCCCATAGCGAGGAGTCGCGGAGTGATAGCGAGAGAGAGAGGAGTTGGCGATCCGCGCGCTTGGACCACCGGAACGTCCGTGACAAGACGTCACCGCGTTGCTTCTTTTCCCGGATCGGCTCGGATTTCATTTGTTTTTGGCCGTGTTAACGACTGGCGAGAAACGAGATTATGTACAGGACAAATACTGAGAGACTCACCATGTTCGGAGCGTAGGCCGCCGCGTGTCGTTGCATAGTCCGCGTAAAACGCCCTTTCAAATTTTCACAACTCTCCGGCACCTCACTGAGCTGGCTCGTCGTTGCTCGATTGATGCGACGGGGGGGCAAAGCCCCTTTGTTAGATTCACAGATATACCGTTAACGCTGCGAGCGGCAGCATATCGCGACGATAATGCGCCGCGCTACACACCAATAATCACTGCGCCCGGCTGGTGCGTTTATTAAAACACACCGTTGGCGGAGAGACACAGAAAATGGCGTTCCTCGGCTTACGCTACTCCAACACGTACTGTGCCGACACTCGAGTACCTCGATCGAGCGGACGTGGCGCCGATAACGCGCATGTCTTTCACGCTCGAATTGGGTACTAAGTAGCATTCGCTGCGGAGAGAACTCGGCCGGTAAAGCAGGTCGCCTAACGTTATCGAGCTTTCGAAAACCTATTCGGTCGATACTTAGGCTATATTTTTTTTTTATTATATTATCGTTGCAATTTAACAATTGACAATAAAAGGATTGGGGGTGAGAACATTAGTTCATAGAGCTTACCAGGTCCTAGACGAATAGTAAAATCGTGACAGCAGAGATAATTTGTAATGAAGATAATATTTTTCGTCGAATCTGAGCTAATACGCCGAGACTTAAATGAGACACCTGCCTCCCCGTTCGTCAAGGTCTCGGCTGATATCTAAAACTGTAATAAACTTTTCTCACAGGTTCTCGCATGTACGATCAAAATAAAAGTCTCATGGAAGGCGGATATCCTCTCGGCGTTCGATGAAACTTTTCTTTTAACCGTGCATGCCAGAATCCGTGATAAAAGTTGATTACAGTTTTTATTACCGATCGCGATATTGCACATGCTCTTAAGTTGATGTTGCATGACTCCCCGTCCAGTTAGTAAAAAAAACTGTACCGAATACCGTTTTGCGACCGCAGACCGCCGAGGAAAAAGAAAATTGTCTATCCCTGCGCCTGCCGATGCCCTAGAGAAAGACAATTTTTATTTTCGTCGATGGACTGCGTTAAACCGTACAGTTTTTGTTACCTGCGGCGGTATTTCACATCACCTTAACTTGGAATCGCATTGCAGAATGCATAATCATTCTCATCAGTCTAGAATGCACCAGACACGAT
This sequence comes from Amblyjoppa fuscipennis, assembly GCA_963575735.1. Lineage (NCBI taxonomy): Eukaryota > Metazoa > Arthropoda > Insecta > Hymenoptera > Ichneumonidae > Amblyjoppa > Amblyjoppa fuscipennis. The sequence goes on along the minus strand of OY754488.1, from coordinate 41,064,932 downwards.
GATAAATTTCTCAGCTATTTTAATTATTCACGTTACTTTAACATAATGTCATAAAACATCTTTAACAATCGGATCTATCGCCTCACCGAAACGGCAATCGTTCGAAAATGACCGCCCTCTTATCGATCAGTGCTAGCGTCAAAGTATTACGGACAATGTTCGGGAAAAAGTCACAACGCAAATTTTCGTTGCTGGATTGTTAATCAAAAATCTTTTATTCACCTAGTACTTCCGTCTCTTGATAATATCGGGTCTAAAGTTAACAGGATGACTCTCCTCGGTCGCGCTATCGTCCTCCTTGTAGATCTTTATAGTTTTGTCGGCCTCGGTCGTGATCATCCTCGTTCCCGACATGTCATACGTGATGCTGAAGACACCGGCCTCGCTGTCCATCGAGCCCGGCTGAACGGGCGCTTGGAGTCGCTGAAAATTGTATCCGGTTCTCCAGTCCCAGAGATGCATGGTACCGTTGTCAGCACCGGAAACCAATACACCGTCCGAATTCACCGCCAGACAGTTGACAATGGCATTGTGACCGGATAGATTCTGTATGAATTTACCCTCGGGACATTTCCATTGCTTTATGTTGTCCGGCGACGCGGACGCGAACATGTAGACGGTAGGATGCAGAACTACCGCCCTGACGCTTTTTTTGTGGTTGGTCAGAGTGGCCCTTGACCTTCCAGCGACCAGGTCCCACATGCGTATCGTGCAGTCGTGACTGGCCGTTATTATCTGTGGCTCCACACCCTGGCAAACGACGCTGGCCACTGTATTGGTGTGACCCACAAGCGTGTGGATCATGGCTTTCGTTCTCATATCCCAGACCCTAGGAGTGGAGTCTCTTCCTGCCGTGACGAGAACGTCGATGTTCGGATGCAGAGCCATGGAATAGACCGCGGACAAGTGTCCATGGTAGTGTCTTATGACTTTGTTGTACTCGAGGTCCCAGCACTTGACCTGACGATCCTCGCCGCACGAGAAGAGATAAGGGTGTCTGTGCGAGAATGCCAATCCTCTGACGGTGCTTATGTGTCCGGTGAGGGAAACCTTGAGTTTTCCGCTGGCCAGGTCCCAGATCTTGATTACCCTGTCGGCTGAGCCAGTGGCGAACCATTCGTTTCCCGGCTCTACGGCGCAGCAACGCACCCATCCGAGATGGCCGCTTATCACCCTGTACAACTTCCAGGGCGCGTGCCATTTTGGTTTCGCCATGGAGTGCGACTTCTTGTGGGCCATTACCATGGAATTCGTTGTTCTATTCGCCGGTATGAGCGACGAGGAGGTGACGCTGTTTGAGCTCGCGTGACTGTCCACGGGTACGAGGGACGTGCTGCTGTTCGCGCCGAAACTCTCGTCACCCGGTGGAGGTGGATCTGTATTCTCGTTGTCGTTTCGTGTCCTCACGTTATTGGTGCGCTTCACTAGGTCGACGACGGGACCGTAAAAATCTTTTGATTTAACGGATTTTTTAATTTTCTCCAACGAATTGTCGATCGGCGGGAGGTTGCCCTGATCGGTTAAAAACATATCGTGTGTCCTCTTCAGAGATCGGAACACCAGTGTGTGCACCGAATGACGCTGAACGTCGATCGACATTGTTGCGGCTTCGGAGGTAATATACTTTACAAACTATTTTACAAAATACTTTGGTCTCTCGCTTCGAGGTTATGCTCGAGTGAAGCGTCGTGCAGCGTTTTCGTTACAAATAAAAACCACTGAATCGGAGCCGCGACGACTGATCAAAGATGGCCGCCGGTCGGACGCCATCTTTGATCTGACGAAGTCCCACACCAATGCACCGAGAGAATTAAAGGAAATTATTCATAATTAATTCATTAACGAAATAAGAAACATAAACGAAATTGCATATCTATGTTTGTTTGGGGTTTTCCACCCAGCCATGGAAGTTATTATGTTGTAAGGCCGGATTGATTTGATTGGTCCATTCTGTCGGATAGCATCATCTGACAGAATGGACCAATCAAATCAATTCGGAATCATAAAGTAATCGTTTCCACGGCTGGATGGAAAGCCCTAAATATTCAAACGCGCCCCGTTAGATTCCCCTTCACAACTCGTGCGAACTTCAAAGTGATGCAATAAACGATCTCACCCCGTTGTCACGGTAAACATAAACTCTCGACAGATCATTCGGTACTGTTTTTTTGTTTTTCTAAATTTATACGTTTCGTTCTCTTCTTTGTTTGTAAATTACTGCTGTCACGATGGTTCTCCTCGGCGAAACGTTTCCCAATTTTCGAGCTGCGACGAGCACGGGAACGATTGACTTTCACGAGTGGCTCGGCGATTCGTAAGTTTAGATCGATACGCTATGTTATATATTTCTATCGCCCTCTAACCTTACGACGAAAACATGTGACCGGCTTAACGAGCTACGTGTTAATCGTCGAAATCTTTTCTAACACGTCTATGTAAATTCACGAAAAACAAAAAAAAAAAATTAATTCTTCATGCTGTTTCAGCTGGGCTATATTGTTCTCTCATCCCCACGATTTCACTCCTGTGTGCACTACCGAGTTGGCCAGGGTGCTCAAACTCATGCCAGAGTTCAACAAACTCGGTGTTAAAGTCATTGCCATGTCCTGCAACTCCGTCGAGTCTCATGTCAAGTGGATTGAGGTATGAAAAGCCTCAGCTCTGATTAATCTGAAATCAATATTTTGAAGAGTGTAAAAAAATTATTCCTCCTTTCTTCTGTCCCTTAGGATATTAAAAATTATGCCGGAGTATCTATGGATGGATTTCCATATCCCATAATAGAGGATGAGTCCAGAGAATTGGCGACCAAACTTGGGATGCTGGACCCAGCCGAGGTGGATCAGAAGGGTATTGCTCTCGCTGCCAGAGCTGTTTTCGTCATCGATCCTAAAAAGAAAATGAGGCTCTCCATACTCTATCCAGCGACCTCAGGCAGAAATTTTGAGTGTGTCTTTGGAAATTTCTTCTTTGTTCTAACACTCTGAGAATAATCAATTTCACAAAAATAATTCTAATCTATTATTTGCTTTCAGCGAAATAATAAGAGTCATAGAATCTCTGCAATTGACGGAGCAGTACAATCTCGCGACACCCGTTGATTGGAAGGTCCGTGCTTTGAGGCTATATCTATTCCATTAACGTGAAACCGAAAGTTTGTGCCTAAACAACCGTTTTATCGTTTTTACAGAAAGGCGACGATCTCATGGTCAATCCGAACATGCCGACCGAAGAGGCAAAAAAATTGTTCGCCGGCAATATAAAGATAGTGAACGTACCGTCGGGCAAGCAGTACATGAGATTCGTGCCACATCCGGTCGAAGCCTTGTCCAAGAAATGAGTCGGATTCGTTACATTCCTGAGTTTTATTCGAATACTGGTCATAAACTATCGTTATCCCTACACACAGTTAGACTTCGTTGACAATATTTTGAGATACTTTTGGAAATAAAAAATAATTTAAGAAAACAAGAAAATTTGACTTCGTGTTGATTTCTTTTTTTCCTCGTACCGAGCGAGTGACCGCAATCTCCGTATCTCCGTCGATCTTAAAGCAACACTGGTAATACTCTCTCACTTTGCAAACAACAAAAGAAGCCGTTTATTATTTCACCTAATATAATTAAAAGTACACTGCATTATATACACTTTTCCAAGTACACGTTGTTGCTGTTGTTGTTTTTTTTCTTCCGCTTACGATATCTAGGCAGATTGTATAATATGTACACTCTCCGTATTCTCTCATGTTATTTAAATTATTCGCTACAAATGTGTTTTTTTTTTTTAATTTTATTATTATTAATTATTTATTTATTTATCATTTAATTCGCATATTTTCGTTACGGATTATATTATTATGCGTTTATAATAATATATTGTTATAGCAGTTATATAAAACAGTCCCTGGTCAAAACCAATAAGATCAAAAAGGATAATAAATTTAACAAAATTATATTTCATTATCGTTAACCATTATTTCGTAATTAAATGTTAATTACCACACAAAGTATTATACCACAAAATACTATTGCGTCACCATTCTTCCCACCTACTTTTCAACCCTCGCGCTTCGTAATGTGGCATATCACACCTGCAATAATTGTCGTTTTTTTTGTTTATTTTGTTTTGGGTATCTTTCCCCGTTCCCCGTCCCGAAAATTCGTTTCACACCTTGTTCATCGTTTCATTCGATTCACTACGCAGCACGTAGTCTCTGTCTCGTTAAAAACGAAACTTCGTTTTTTTTTGTTTTATTTTCATATCCATGCTCCGGTCACGATCGCCCACTGCGCGTCAAACGTCGAATTATTCGTTTTCGTACTTCCGGTATTAACGCGGGCACACCAGATCCGTCCCCGACGAGTCACCGTTAATCATCGTCGTCGACGGAACTTTGAGTCTCTGTCGCTTAAACTCTTCGATCGTGAAGTCATTTATTGTTAATTATTAATAATTTTTATTTTATTTTTTCAACAGCCGCTTGTTGCATCACGATGGCCTGGAGAGTCCCCCTCACTCGCCGTGACCATCATGATGATCGGCGTGCTGTTCGCCCTCCATTCTCGCTTGTCTCTCAGCGGCGGCTCTCGCTTGCCTACCGGCGCTGGAGCGAAGATTCTTACGCTCGGGCGGTGGTTCGATACTCATGCGTTTGCCGCTTCTCGATTTCTTTCCGCCGGTCGTCTTGACACCAATTTTACCATCCTCCTCGGACTCAGCGGTTTTATTACTATCAGCCTTGGCGTTCGTTTGCTGCACAGTTTCATCAGCTGGCAGCGATTCGATAGATTCTTTATTGCTATTGCTTGAAGTATTGAGCGGGGCGCATTCCTCCTGTGGCGTTGGCGCGGAGGGTGCCGGCGAGGGCGCCGGAGCCGGTGCCGGAGTCTCGGCGCGAGCCGGTGTCGCAGCTCGGACAGCAGGGGCGGCAGGAGCGGGCACAGGTTGGGCCGGTGGCGTGACGGCCGCAGGCGTCGTCGGTCTCTGTTGCGGAACCGGCGCTTTCGTCGTCATCGGCAATGGTCGCAGAATAGTTTCGACTTCGATGTTCGCCTCGGTCATTGAGACCTTGGGATTGCTCTCAAGAGTCTCGCTTCTGCTTCTCTTGTTGACCGGCTCCAGCGTCACTTCCAACGACGGAGGAATGTGCTGCTCGACCATTTGATGATGATCCGAGCTCCTTCCTCTCTTCGACGGCCTCTGAAGGTCCTCGAGATTTCTCGTCAATAGTTCGGCGCTCGTTCTGCTAAGTTGCTCGAGGGCCTCCTTCATCTCCTGTTCCTTGCTCTTTCTCTCGAGTCTCGCCGACAGATCGGCTATTTCGCACAGCTCTATCGTCTCCTTCTTCTCGTTGCGCTCGGGCTCGTTGCGTCTTCTGTCCACCTCGTTGTGCAACGCCATGTCCGTGTACTGTTGCAACGTCAGTCCTGGATCCATCGAGTATCTCGACTTTTTCTCCGCCTCTTTGCGCTTCATCGAGTCGACTATCTCGCGTTGCTCCCGTTGCTCGCGTTGTTCTCGCTGATCTCGCTGATCTCGCTGATCCCGCTGATCTCGCTGATCTCGCTGATCTCTCTGCTCTCTCGCTTCTCTCTGCTCTCGTTGCTCACGCTGATCTCGCTGTCGCGAGCTGCTCGACGATGACGCGGCTTTCCTCGACGAGGAGGACGCACCCGTTGAATTTTGGGGATTCAGAAGTCCGCACTGGGCAAGACTCTCGTAGGCCGACGACACGCCACCGGGCTGCATGGAGAAAGGATTGAGACCGCCAAGTCCCAGGGGCGTGTACAGAAGGCTCGGATTTGGAAAGAAAAATGGGAAAGGTGTTGTCGTCGGCATCGACGACGACGTCGACGTCGACGGTGCCGATGACTTCGCCGAGGATTCCATTTTGCTGCGCGACTTGCTCGTGCTCGTTGCGCTAGTGGAATTAGAATTTTTACCGCTCACCGAACTCACGACGTTCGTCTCGGCCTGACTGGTTGCGGCACCGCCGAGGGCAGCCTCCATTCCTGCCAGAGACGGCAGACCCAGTCCCGCGAGGTTGGCGAAGAGGGAATTCGTTAGACTCATGTTGCTCAAGTTTCCGAGATTACCGAGACCTCCTAAAGCTCCGAGATTCGGAAGTCCTCCGAAGGGCATCAGCAGAGGATTGTTCTTGGGATCGAAATTGCCCAACGACAGTCCGGAGAGCAGGGAATTGTTCAGGTTTCCTAGCGACGAGAAATTCAGACCCGAGGCCATGGAGTTCGCGGCCAGATTGGCCTGATTGGCAGACTGTTGACTCGTCGGGCTTGGCATCATTGGCGGTCTTCCGGGACTCTTGCCCTTGTTCCCACCGCGATCAGCGCCCGGCAGGCGCTTCTGCAAATCGTGCGGCAAATTTCCCCGTTCCTTGACGAGCTCCGCCCATTTCGGATCGACGTCGAACATAGGATTCTCCATCAGCCACTGTCCGAGTCTCTTCAACTGCGGAGCTTTGCTGCCGGTTACTTTTTTACCCGTTAGCCTGTTTATCACGGCGACGTTCTCCTCACCGGTCAGTTTCTTCCAATCGAGAAGCGAAGGATCCACACGAGGTCTCCGTCGTCTCGGCGCACTGAGATACTCCGCGCCCATCTGTTCCGACATCGCCGACTGCTCGGCCAGCCACTTGTTAACTTTCGCCTCGTGCGAGTAAGAGCCTATTTTCGAGGAATATTCGGCGACCTTGTTGAGATCGGCGATCATAGCCTCGTAACTCTTTCGATGACTGCTCGACGACATGTGAGCCGAATTGAAGGCTTGCTGAGCTTGGTGCTGCTGGTGTTGCTGCTGTTGTTGCTGCTGCTGTTGCTGCTGTTGTTGTTGCTGCTGTTGTTGCTGCTGTAGCTGTTGCTGCTGCTGCTGCTGTTGCTGCTGTTGATGCTGTTGATGCTGTTGAAGCTGCTGGTGTTGTTGCTGTTGCTGCTGTTGCTGCTTCTTCAACTCGCGATTCTGCTGCTCGGCCTGAGCCAGGAGAGCGGAGAAACTATCCTTATGGGAGTGAAGCGAAGGCGGCGGATGATTCGCCGACGAACCCGAGGCACGGGAGGATGGTATCGACGTGACCGTTATAGAGAATGGCTTTTGTGACGGGGCCGGCGGATTCGGAAGACCTATCGGCGCCGATGTCGGTGTAACCGTGACGTTCGGCGTTATCGGATTCTTCTTACTGTGCTCGGGATAGTGTGTACTCTGCTGCTCCTTTGCCGCACTCAGACCCAGCACTATCTCGTCGAGTTTTCTACGCTTCTTCTCTTTGCCCACTACCGGCTCGTCCGCCGGCTGAAATTTTTATTCATTATTTTTTGATTTCATTGAGATGAGACACAGAACGAGATCACATTTCGGAGTTAAGGATTGGGTAAAAAAAAAATTTGAGATACTTACGCAATTCTTTCGTTTCATAAGTTTGTCGAGCATGCTGTCGAGTTTTCCCTTGTTGCTGCTGACCTGCTTGTTTTTGCTTGGCATTGAAAAATCTTGGACTTCGTTCATCATGTCCTTATTGCTCGGTTCCGTATTAGTCTTTAGATATCTGAAAGAAAATTCGACGAATGCCTCGTTACAATGATTGCCAATTTATCGAACGATTGATACGATTAAATGTGTTAATAAAAAGGGTTAAAACGAACGTTGCACGTTGTTCGACTGAATCGTACCCAGAGGATAGATCGATCGGCGTGAGAGTGCTCGAAGTTCCCGGAATAATAGTCGTTTTTCCGGGAACTGTGTATTTAAGGTCGAACGGCATGTTCGGCGTTCTCGCCTGTTGATGAGCCGGCGGAGGTTGCATTGGTGTTGATCGTCGAGAATCCTCGGATTGAGTTTCCTCGTTCATTTCCCACGAAGAGCCCGACATTACGCTCGGTTTGCTCAACGTCGGCGGAGGCTGCTGTGGCATGTGGCTGCTGTTCAGTAACGCGTGCAGTTTCGCTAGAAAAAATATATACACATTATTGGCAAATTTTAAACGACTATTTTAATTTATAAACAACTAAACCGTTTTGCACGTTGACGCTGGAGCGCTCATCGTATTCCGAGAAATTACATTTTTTAACCGGCGGAAGTAACGTATTTCCGGTATGACGTCATTTCTGGTCGAAAAAAGAGATTTTTAAAGCGGAAATGACTTTCTGTTTAAAAATTAGATTTTCATACCGGAAATTACGCTATAAAGAACATTTTTATACGGAATGCATCTTGAATGCAGCCAGTGGTAGAAGCGTGTAAATTGAGGAGATTGGTTGCGCTTCACACAAAGGAAATGAGTTCTACATTTTTAACGTCGTTTATACAAACTTTTACGCATCTATTGATTATAGTGGATAGATACTTGTATTACAGCAGATGTACTTAACCTAGAAAAACATTAATTGCAATGGATTTGCAAAAATATTAACTGGTTTGTACTAATTTTCAAAAATGTTCATAGTTATTCAGTTTTTTTTCAAAGAATAATCCGTAATGTTTGCTCGATTTTTATGTATTGCGGCTCTTCCTTGAAAGATGCTTAATGAATTCTCGATCTAGATATTCGATAGATTTCCGTTCTTAAAATTGCAGCCTTTTGTTTATCCGTCGACGAAATTCCTTTATAAACAAACAGCTGACATTTTTAAATGGAAAATACTATCGTATATCTAGACGGTGAATTCGTAGAGCATCTTTCAAGGAAGATAATAAGACATAATATATCAAAATCGAGCAAAAATTACGGACTGTTCTTTAGAAGCACTGACTATATGTACCTATTCGAAAATTAGCGCAAAGTAGTTAATATTTTTCCAAATACATTGTAATTAATGTTTAGAACATCCGCTGTAATACCAGTAAGTAAAAGTTTATATAACCGACTTTAAAAATGTAGTACTCATTTGACGAGTGCGAAGCGCTCCAATCTTCTTAAGGAATAAAGGAAAGTGGGTAAAAACGTATGTGATACTTCTGAAATGTAGTTGGAATACATTTCGAAATGCAGACAGCGACAGAAACGGATGAATTAAGAAACCCACAGTACAGTTTCAGTTCAATTTACCTCGTGCGATCTCGGTCACACGACCCTGTACAATTATTGCACGAATAAAAGGGCAATGATGGCAATATCGAATTCCGATCTATTTCTAGATAATATCGCAAAACAGCAACTTTTTGGGGAAAGAAACAAGTTAGCAAAGAAGTCAGTGGAAGACATTTTTTTAAATAACAACTCACCTCGTTCAGTCTCAACGTCGATTGCAATATGTCTCTTTCTCTTCTTTGACGCAGCTGCAGTTGTGGATGCAGCCGAGGCTGTCGCGGCAACAACATTTGCAGTCATTGTGTTGTTATTTATGCTACTACTGTTGTTGACATTAGCGTTTCCAGCGGCGAGAGCTCTAGACACGCCGTGATCGGTGGTAATAGTTATCACTTCGGAAGTGTCTTTTTCGCACTGCTGAGCTTGAATTATTTCGATCTCGTCGCCGGCGGTGAAGTTCATAGCGACCGGCCACTCCTTGTGCTCGATCGCGTGAACTATGTGCATCAAACGAGCCTCGATGGCGTGTTCCTAAAACGATAGATGCATTTTTTAAAAACTATGATTCTGTTAAAAACGTAATTCAATGTAAAATCTTCTTGTTATTGTTAAATCATTAATCAAATTTGAACGCACGTTTTGACCGGACCTTGTATCGAATGAAAGTAATAAAATATTACCTTGGGCCACTTCACAGAGGTTTGATAACTGTGAGCCAAAAGCTGGGCGACGGTTGGCTCATTGTAATCGATCGTCTTGTCGCGTAAGACAAAAGTATCGATCTGCGTTAATCGGGACAGTGGCTGAATGACTTCGAGATCGGGGAACATCGCTTTTAGCTCGGCAGCTTGAACGCTGCACTTGTCTTCCATTTTCGCAGCTTTCGTTTGTTGCGAATCGACACTTGTTGATTTGTCCTCCACCTGCGTGGCTTCTTCCTTCACAGTTTCCTTTACGGGTTCTTCCAACTTGGTCGCAGACTCCGCTTCGCCTTCCCTCGCTTCGGATTGAGTGGCAGCTTCGGCTTCCTTTTTAGCTGGTCCTGGAGGCTCCTCCACAGAGTCCAAAGGCTTTGTAACTTCGGATTTATCTTCAGTAACTTCTTTAACGCTGCTGTTGCTGCTGCATTCTTCTTCAATCTTTTCAGGCTCGGCCTTTTTCTCAGATTCTTTTGGTTCTCGATCGTCCTCTTTTTCTTTCGCCGGCTCGACCGCCGGCGTTTCTTCTGGTTCTTCTAAC